>JAJIYU010006574.1:0-20384 GCA_030144865.1 Tinospora cordifolia
GTACGTATATAATAAAAGTGCTTGAAATAACAGTGAGAAGACATCTAGTAAAAATGAAAGAATGAGCTTCTAAAAAATTTGAAAATAAAATACATCAAGAATTAATCATATGTAAGAAGGAATATGGCAGTACTTTCCTTTTGATTCTTCCTTCTAAAAAGTGTGATAGTTACCTCTTTCTTATTTTCTATAACTATAAAATGAAATATAAAAGAAGATTATTGACAAACACTAACTCCAGAAAACCAGATGGAGCAGAGATGGGTCCTGAATTCATAATACAAAGAAAAATCTTCTTACCGCTGAATGGAGTCCATGACAAGAATCTATGACATAGAGGAAAGGGTTAATCTGTTTAAGGCCACAATCAAATAATCTAAAATCAACTAAGTCTAACTACATGAAATGGCTGCATGGATCCATTTCCTATGATACATTCTATCAAGGGCCAAGGCAACATTAAAATCACATAAACATCATCGTCTTCAAAATCGTGTGAGGCTTATTATATTTATAAGGCTAACTCCTCAAAGCTTGATGCGTATGCCTTCAAGCATAACACCTTGAGGCATAAGCCTCAAATTTCTATTAAATCTGATTTCATATAAAATTTCTTTAGCTTTCACTTGCATCGCACTAAAAAGTCATATTTGTTTAAATCATATGCATTTCATTTGCATTTAAACTACATTTGGTTTCAGTTTTATTACATTTAATAAAATAATAGGAAGGGGAGACAATGGGAGTGCAACCTCCTTTAAAGAAATAGAAATTAGACAAACAATTTGCCTTATTTTTAGTTGCCTCACCCAAAAGAAAACAATAATTGCTAGTAACTTATTATTGTTTCAAATGATGATATCATTAGCCATTTAAAAATTTGTAATCAAATAATAACTGAAAGCCATATTGATAAGCATAATACTAATGTTGCTAAATGCAGCGAACCTAGATGCAAAGCCTCTATAAGACAAGGCGGGACATAGGTGAGCTCTAGATGGATTTAAAGCGGACTATAAAATAATTATTTAGACGTCCCTAAATAATATCTATTTATTCATTGGTCCCTCACTCCATGTGTGTGTGTGTAAAATAGATAATATATTAAAATAAATATTTTTATTTATTAATTTAAGAATTAAAATAAAATCTTTTTCAAGTCCTCAAAAACAATTTTGCAAACATCCCCTATAGCACTTTAGTCACCACCTAGGAACTTGTAGGGTTGGACATCCAAGGGGCTAAGCAACGCCTTCACAACACTACATAATACAATTATTTTCTTTGACATAATCTTAAATTACTCATTTGGACATGACGTATGTGTGTATAAGCATGTATTATACACGTACATATAAGTGTAAATAATGTCGCATAGAATAAAAAAAATGTAATTTATAAAGAGATTTAGAAAATAAAAAAATAAATAAAGTTGGATAATTTAAAATAATAATAATAATACGATAGATACATAAATACATTTACGTTAATATACAGGTGGTTTTGCAATGGGTTAACAAAGAAAAACAAAATGAAAATGAAGTAAAAAAACCAAAAAAAAAAAAGAAGAAGAAGAAAGAAAAGCAAAAGGGAATTGTTTGGTGGAATTGGAGATTATTTAATAAAGTGAGATGAGTGGCCAAAGAGTGTGTGTGTGTGTGTATGTGCGTGTGTATATATAGAGAGAGAGAGAGTGGGACGGTGGAGACATTGTCTCAATTCGTCTTCTCTCATTTCTTCATGTATTGAACGCCCAAAAATCGAACAGAGAAGAAAAGGAGGAAGAAATAAAAGAAAATTCTGATTTTTTCGACAAATTTGACGCATAAGTAAGTCATTTTTCCTTATTCTTGTCACAAAAATGTTAAGCAAGTCACGTACTACGATCCTAGGATATATTTTTTACTGTAGATGTTGTTTTATAATAGTATCCAAAAATGAGATATTACACCACCGTAAGTAAAAGTAAGTAAAAGTTATACCAGTACACTCCTGGTGATACATAGATCACAAATATATAATTAGTTTGTATTCATTTATCCTGTAGACACCAATATAACTACTCAAAGTTGAATAACTTTAAAAGGGATTTTTGGGTATGCTGAACCCTAATAAAGTTTTAATTGGATCCCACAGAAATGTAGAGAACAAAAATTTGTACTCATCGACATCAAATTCATGAATTTTGGATATCAATTGAAATTTTGGTGAGTGATTGACCATTGGATTATTTATCAAAATTTGAACAAATTAGTAAAAATATAATTAGAAAGCCTATTTTTTTTATATTTTCTGTTATAGAACTATTCTATAGAAGCAGAAAAATAATTTTAAAGATTAATGAGCATATTCGGGTTCGCACCAATGCGTGGGGTCCAATGCATATATAGAATTAAATATGAACAGTAAATACATTAGAAAATAATTTATAAAATGACAATAAATGAGCTAAATTTGATTTGGTGCATATGAAATAGTTTTGTGACAAGATAATTTTGGCAGATCAGAGATTAAATTTTAAATTAGATATTAAGAACTAGTTAAGCATTAATTTTGATGAGTAATCTTTACTTTTGGTATTATATGTGACATTAGTATTATATTAAAAATTTTGATTTTTATTTAAACAGAATAATATATTGCATTGCATGCTTATTTGAATTTCATGAAATGATTTTGATGTATTGTAACATGTCAATTACATATTTAAGTAGGTTATTGATATAACAACATTTCTATTGGTCAGTGTCTCAGGAAACAAACTCACAGGATTAACCGTTGAAGTGATTTTGGTTGGTGCATTCCTGGCATGAGATGAATGAAATAGAAATGGATAGATAATTGAATAATTAGAGGTCGATGCACATGAGGAGCAGACTCGCTCTGTTATCTGGAAGGAGGGGGATGATTCATGTTTTTAGAAAGATTGCATATTGTTGAAACTGAATGTATATTCACACATTATATGACGCATGTATGTTATTTTTATTTCATTTGCAAGTGATTTGAAATTTATTTTACCTTTCATATTTTCATACATATGATGACTATATAATACTATAAGTTAGATTATTCACTAAACTTGTTTGCTCACTCTATTCTCCATTATTTTTTTCAAGTTTTGACAGGAAAGTAAAAGGACAGATGTTGTAATAGTCATTACTAGTTTTTTTTTAAAGTTGATAGCATGTTATTAATTGTAATAAATAGTCAGACTACTGCATTTGGAGATGTATATAAACTTGTTATCATTTGTATGTATTGTCAGAAAAAATTATGGATATTATGTGGATAGATGATTAATTTGATGAAAGAATATATATATATATATATATATTTTTCTATTGATTGTGATTTAGCAAGTAATTTGAACTTGGTGACATGTTACATTTTTAGAGTAGACTCTATTGAAAATTTTTGAGGAAATTGGTGACTTGATTAGGAAGGCTTACAAGGTTTCTAACATGTTATGGTTCTGACATGTTTAGGAATTTTGTGCCGGTCGTGACATCATCTAACAAGGGGTAGTGACATAGTGGTATCACATAAATAGTAGTATAATATGATATACATAATATGTGGCTATTGGATTGTGCTATTTTTTGGATACATTCATTTTGATTTGAAACAATTATACCATTCGGTAGTTTCTTTGCTAGATTGAGTTTAGAGAAGTAATTGAAGATGGATAAAATATTTGCTTTAATTTCTTTGCTTTTTTAGGAAGAGGGATTATATAATCCTATTATATGATATTTTTTGTTAAAACTCGTTCATTGTTAACTTGCAAAGTGTTTGAGTATCTACTCGATCAAATTACAAAAATTAAGTTTTCATGCACACATACTTGAAAAAATTAACTTAAGATTATGTATGCAGAAAACTTCAAAATGTACTTAATTTATTTTATTTTTTTCATTTGAGAATCATATCTAAAATTACTTGCATTTTTCATTGAGTTTTCTTAAAAATCATGCGACTTTCGCCTCACACAACCTCGAGGCTTACACCTCACATCATTCAAGCAAAACACCTCAATTGTGCCTCATGCTTTTTCAAACCTGAATTACCATCTGATGTTAATAGGTCGCTCTTATTTAATTAGGATTCGTTCCATTATAGTTTTGATGAAAGTTTATGTTGGTTATCAACTAACCAATGCAACACTCCTCTATTTGGGATTCGGACTGAGGCATGGCAAAGTTGGCCATAGTAAACATACCAAAACAAAAAGAAGGAAAAGGTCAGCATAGTTGTTGGTTTCTTAAAGTTTCAACAAACTTGGTCAACATTTTCTTAGAATAATGAACTTTACTAACAAAAGTATATTCAACTCAACTAAGTCTTTCCTTAACTACACGAAGTCGTCACTTCACCAACAATATATTTAACAAAATTTTGATACAAACAATTGGAAGTCCAAATATTAGACCTTCTCAAGAACAAAGTTTTCTCTAATTTTCTTACATGTTTTGGATGTTTAGGTTTTGCAAGTTTCCAGCTAATGGCAGTTCCTGATTTGAGAAACAAATCACAAATATTGAATGAAAATCAAATGTTCCTAAGTTTGTGAATTGTAAATTGTTTCTTTTCGGAAAAGAGAACATTTTCTCTTACGTTCAGTTCAACTATTAATACATCTAATCAGCATTAGAGACACTTTTGTAATGTGGTACTCCTACTCCCCGGTGATGCAATCACCATTCAGCCCCACAAATAACAGCTATGCCAAAACTGCCATGCAGGTGCAAATGATCATGACCAGTACTTTCATTAGCATCCATTCCAGATACAATATCAATATGTCTTTTGTTCCTTCACACACATATCATAGCAGTTGCTACCTTTCCCATATTATGGTTTATCTACTAACCAAAACTTTTCCCCAATACAAACATGGAGAAAATCAAATGACAAGGAAAACAATTTTCTGTAATCTTCCACTTCAATAATCTTAAAACCATCTCATCGTTACCATTCCTCGCCTATCCTTTCACAACACTATGTTAGTCAGACAAGAAGAAGAAGAAGAATCTACCATATTCAATAACTTTGCAGTTACACTCTACAATAATCTGATTTTGTGTTTAAGGAGCTACATTTGCAGGTCACACAAAGATAGTACGTCTTTTATCCAATCAAATAAAGAACATCATATACAATGCAGCCGCTACTAACATGCAAAACACAAATTAAAGGAACAAGAGACTATCTTTCACCTTCAACATTCAAAGGACAACTGTATCATTTCTGTGTTTTTATCAGTTAACAAGAATTGCCTCAAATGTAAAATAAAATGATACATTTCATACGTTTTATTTAACATGGATATTGAATCATTAAAGTTTTACACAAGATCTGTCTATTTTAACGAGAATATTTCTAGATGTATTATAACCAAATAGAAATACTTTGATCGTGTATACTCTTGATTGAATAAGAGCATTTTGTACTCCTTACTTGCATTAGCTAATTCAATCATCCTGAGATATAAACAAAAAAGAAGACTTAGCAGTTCTCAATTATGTTTTCTCTTCTCCACCTTTTTTTTTGTCATTATTTCTTAGTCATGTTTTTCTTCTACCACGAAGGCCTATCTAAACCTAATTGAACTTTTCTACCAACAAACAACTTCAGCAACCCTTCAAAGCTCAAAAATTGCTCTATCGTCAAACAAGCAGAAGCAACAAAGCTCAACAGAAAAACGCACCTAATTTTACAAATATACACATAAATAACTTGCTCCGCAACAGATTTCAGATTTACAACAAAAGGAGGGAAAAGGCCGAATTAGCACCTATACACACAAATCAAAGATCTCAACTAGAAAATGCTAAGAAACGAGGTGAAAGAAGACCTGCGCAGGACTTGATGGTATGGATCTTGAGAAGCAAGACGAGAACACTCGCCAGATGCGTCATATCTCCTGCCAATCTGAATATGTTCATCTTCGATCCACAACGAAATTAATCAAACCAAAAACAGCAAACGATCGATCAACCAAAACTGTTCTTCAGATCTTATTCTCACAACACGATTTCTCAACAGCAACACAAGCAGATTTCCCTCCGATCGACTGAAAGATTTCGAGAGGTTTCTATGAAATCGAAGCAACCCGACCCCTTCGATTTGGTTTCAGTGGAAACAGAAAACAACAGAAACCAATTTTCAGAACTTCGCAACGCCGTTCGATTCTAAAATCGCGTGTTATGTTGGAAGGGTAGTTTTGTAACTCGAGTTTTTATGTCTGAGGGAAACTGGAAAATGGATTATAAACGTAACCCCTAATATTATAAATCACCCCTACATTACTATGGCAAGTAAATACAATCATAAAAAGCAAAAAAAATTAAATTAAATTAAAAATAAAAAGGTTTAATATCTAAATTTACTATTTTGTATTCTTTTTTTATTATTTTTAAGCTAAATGTAAATCTAATTGAGTTTTAATGAAATAATAAGTAATTTAAATATTTTTTAGAGAAAAGGGTGGATATTATCATTAAGAAGTACTTGTTTTATATACAATATCGATTGTTTTTCTGAATATTTTGTAGGATAAGATTTCTTTTTTGAAAATAGAATTTATTATGGAAAAAAAAAATATTATAGTCTATTTTAAAAGTTAAGTCAAATCCCAACACAGCTAGAAGAACTAAGTATTTGAATTCTATTTATTACAAAAGTCATATTTCACATATTTTTATTTTAATTTATTTTATTCTACCCTAAATATTTTTTTTCTTCTTCCTTACTGATTTTTTTTATTTTTTTGAAATGTCATTTCATTCTCTTACAATTCAACTAATTCACGAAACCTCGATCCACCCATCCACAAGGTCGAGATTTGGGAAACCCAAAGCGTAAGACAAACTCATCCCTCTTAAAGAATTTGAAAAAGCTGAAGGGAAAGTAAAGAGTTGAACGTATGGCCTCTTTACTTACGGTCTCTCCTGCCAACCACTTTACCAATGTCTTGATGGATCTTAAAAAATCTTTTTATTCTTTGTTGGTTTATGACCAATTATATTAAGATTTGTATTTGTTTATTAAAAAATATATTTTACCATTATAATATGTGGAGAACTTAACTATTTATAATGGCTTGGACCTAACTTAGGCCTAAGAAAAGATATGGAGTTCTTTATGATGAGTTTCATAGCATTGTATTACAAAGGGCTTTATCTATATTAAGTTTGAGAAAAGTATATTTGTATACAGAAAAATGAAAATAGTTATATTTTTATAATTATTTCTATTTTTCTATATACAAATATACTGTTCCCAAACTTAATAACATATAAAGCCCTTTGTAATACTATGCTATGAAACTCATCATAAAGAACTCCATATCTTTTCTAAGGCCTTAGTTATATTTTTATAACTATTTCTATTTTTCTACAAATACGATAAACTTACTAGCAAAACTACCGATAACTATTGTTTAACAACTATTAGTATAATATTAATATACAATGGGTATAATATTAATATAATATTTAGTATATAAATAATGGTATAACATTAATATACAGTTTGTATAAGATTAGTATACAGTGTTATAAAACTCATTAATTAAGAATTATTAGTATATCAAAAGTTAGTATACAATTGGTATAACATTGATATAACATTCAATTTATAAAAATAAGATATAATGATATACAGTTGGTATAAAAAATGGGATATCATGGTATATAATATCTAAAAATAGTATACAATAATGCAGAACATTCATTGATGAGCAATGGTGATGATACATTCACTATACTACTCGTTGATTTCTATATTCTGTTTTTATTCACCCAGTTAAACCATTATACATTCACATTTATTTTCTCTGTAAATGGTCAGCAACCATTATACATGCACTTTCTCCGTTTACAGAAGTAAGAAATATGGCAAACTGTATTGCACAGAAGCATTCGATGGAGTTGAGTGATTCGCCAAGATCTAGTCAACCTACTTTCCAGAAACTGACTTATTTGTTGATGATCATCGTTTGAAGCTCATAAACTGTAGTAGATCGCTTTCTTTTTTAGACCGTAGGGGAAGAGAAGAAGAAACAACGAAGTTGTTGGAGAACAGAGCAGGAACGACAACGATTGCAACAAGAGCAACGACAATGTTTACAGAACATGGGCGAACAACGATGTTTGCAGAAGGCGAACAACAATGAACAACGATGTAGCAAGAACAAAACGATGAACGGTGATTAACGACAATGAACGGCGGCGGGGAAACAACAAGAGCAAGGATGCAGGTTATTCTCACTAAAAATCTCTTCAATCTCATGCTGTAAAACCACTATTGCAACAATAGAGGCACAGATCAAGATCGAACAGTATCAGGAGCAACAGATCGAGCAATGGCACAATCCACAGATTCTGGCGATACGAACAGATGTTCAGGGCCCTAAGAGTATCAGAATCAGAAAACCAAATAGATCAAAATGCGAGAAATTACCATGGATTTAGCATGTCTATTTGACAAAGAACTAGACAATGAATGAACATTTTTCCAATGGTCATTTGAAATAGGATAATGAACGAATTAACAGCTCATGATCCAACTGTTTGCCCAGATTTGCTTGTGTTTCGTTTTGATCGTCGCTGTGCAAGATCACCGCCTGTTTGTGTTGTTCGCTACTCTTAGAGTTTCGAAGGACGTTGTCTTCTTCTACTCCAATTTCGTCTTTAAAATTTATACATATATATATATATATATATATATATATATATGTATATATATATAGTATTTTTATATATTATTTAACAATATATGGTACACATGAAATGAAGTCTAAAAGTCACATGTTTTTATGTTATTAAGTGAAAAAAAAAATCTGACATTTTCTACAATTTCTTCATTAAGTTTCGTAGTCAAGCCTTTGAGTTTCCTCTTAGCAATGGTTTGAGACCACATTGATGACAAAATTTATGAATCGTTCATAACGAATTGGAACCCAAAGGCTTCAACCAAAGGTTTACAAGAAATAGATGCTCCTTGAATTGCCAAAATACCCTTTTCAAGAACAAAATCCATCATCACCTAGTGATTGGAGAAAAAAAAAAAAAAAAAACTTAAGGGTCTGTTTGGTACGCAGGATAGGATAGGATTATTTTTATGAGATAGGATGAGATGAGATAGAATTGAATATAAGAATTTAAAAAAATTAAAAAACAAAAACAAAAGTTTAAAAAAAAAATTGGTTGGATTGAGTAATTCCACCATAATGGAATAAAATGGTGGACATAAATTATTTTTTATCCGATTCTATGTACTCTCAAACATTCTATTAGGATTAAAGTCTATCCTATCTTATTTTAATCCAACGTAACAAATGGCCCTAAATACATTATTAACAACATTTTTTAAATCTCATATTGCATGATAATGACCAAGCTCCCAAAAGACTCATTGGACACACAAAAAAAATATAAATAAAGGTTAAAAATTAGCCAATCATGGTAAGGTTACCTTTTTTTCTAAAATTAAGGAAAACCTATTAAGAATGGCTTGTATTTTGCCTTCGCAAACAAAGGGAAAAAAAGTTAATTTTTACGTTTGTTTGTTTAAAATTCTTCTTTAAACAAATAATTATAGAACAATTATTAGTAAAAAAAAGTGATTATAGAAAATAATTTTAATTTATGTTTGTTACCACTTATAAAAATGATTTTTAAAAAAATTAGTGTATTGTTTGTTATAACTTGAAATAAGTTATTTTATAATAAATTGACAAATTTAACTTTCCATCAAAAAAGTGAAAATTTTTTATTAGAATAATTTTGGTACAATCTAAATGTGAGAAGTTGCTAAAAGCTTTCGAATAGCTCATTATTCCAATTACGATTGTTTTGATGGTTAAATCATATAAACTATTTTTACAAGCACTAAAATTTTAATAACAAGTGAGCCCCTATAAGATCTTAAACTAGATTTTCCAAATCACTATCTATAGGATTTAAAAATCTTTTGAAGCTAAGGAATAAATATTTTGATAGCCTTTTATGCTACAATCATCAAAATTTGATCAATTAACCATTAAAAAAAAATAAAAATAAAAGAACAAGTTGGCACAATATTTTCTTCCAACCTTGATCATGTGTATGATGCACTACACCCTAACAATAATATGATATGAAATAAAGAATGAATGGTCTTTAACTAAACAATTAAATAGATAAGTTGTGTTAGGTCATTTATGAGTACTCACAAAAGTAAACAGCACTTAGTTATATACAATTGACAAAACCTAGGTATCATAATTTGGTTAAGTTTTTTAAGCCTATCATACATACTAGGTGCAAAGGGTTAATCCCTTTTGCCCATATGAAGATAATACTATTAAATAAAAGAAAAATTAAACAAATTCAAACTTATTAACTAATATAAGTTGTGCCCATCATCAACAAATGCTTGTATGTAATTAAACCTAACATTATGATTTATATATATTTTTTTAGGGTTATTATTGGTGCTTACCTACCCAACTTGTGATTTATTGATAAGTTTAATTTCAAAATTATTGAATGCAAAAGCTTCAAATTTTGACATTTGAAAAAATAGCTTTCACAATCTAAATGCAATAATAATTGTGATTTAGATAATCGGCTGGACACCGGCTTTTAGCAACTTTTCACCTTAAGATTATGCTAAGATTATCATTATGTACTCAATAATATAATTCTAACTTTTATACACAAGGGCAAAAAATATTAATTTATTGTAAAATAGCTTGAATAATACTATAATATTTTAAATTATTTTTTATAAGCAATAACAAATATTATTGAAATTACCTTTTATTTCTCTTAAAACAAAACTTTAAACAAACAAGGTATTCATACTTCTGGTGATTACTAAGTGATAAAGTTGGACTGGTGAGTTAATTTAGATTTAAAATACTTGTTGCCCAAAACAATTAAAAATAGATAACAGGTGGAAAATAAGTAAAATGGAGCAATAACAATATTTTTTAAGTCACTTGGCAATATTTATATTATGACCAAATTACAATTCTAAACAATAATCTTTGATATTTTAAAAGCAAGTTGAGATTATTTTGTAAAGTTTCTTTACACTAATTGTTAAGTCGGTAGTTGGGAATTGTATGCATTAAAGATTTCCAAGCAACTGAAACATAGAATCTATCTGGTTGGTTGATAAATTTAAAAAAAAAAGTAATTTTTTTGGAAAATTTTATTTTATTTTTATGTTGGGTGAGTAAAAATAGTGAAAAAAAACCTTTAATTTTTTTTTTGAAAATTCGTATACTTTCTAATCAAAATTTTCTCACCTTAGTATTAAGAAAATTTTAGTGTAATAATTTAAAGAATAACTACTTATAATTAGTTTTGTCAAATTTTCATATTCAATCAAATAATTATAAAAAAAATTCTCACCAACAAATTTTTGAAAACTTTTTTCTTAATGAGATATTTTAGAGAGATGCACCTTTAAAAAAATAACGTTAACATCTAACAGTCACATTTTTTCAAATAATAATATAAAGAAAGACTCTTGACACTGTAGGATATAGGAGTCAACTTATTGCTATAAAATAAGAGAAGATACTGATCAAAGCATCACACAGAACTCAGCAAGTAGAAATACTAAAGATCATATAATATAGTGGCCATGTTTGAATCAAATAAAAAATATATATACATGTAAAAGATGATCCACCCATTTTAAAAGAAATGATCATTTATAATTTATGAGGCTCTTCTATCTAAATAGTAAAATGTGATTTTTTTTTTCTTTTACATGATATTTTTTAAAATTAATTTTTACGTATCTTGAAATTAATTAATATTCAAACTTTTTATATTTTTTAAAATGTGATTTTTTTTCTCTGTGAAAAGGGTGCACATGCGACATAAACAAAAATTAAATATTTTTTTGGCCCTGGTGGCTAATTTTTCCTCTTGGATCAAAAGAAAAAATTGAATATCTTTATGGGTGATAAAATGTATTTGATGAAACTGAAATAATAATAATAATATATATATAAGACAATAGGGGCAAGGGGTGGTGCACGTGGTTTGGGCAGGTAAGGCACGTGAATGGTGGACGTTGGACCGGGCTTTGGGGAAACCGAGTAAGGGAAAAAGTGAAAGGAGAAAAAGAAAGGAGAATGTGTGTGCGACGTGGCGGCTTTGGGGGAAGCGTTACCGGCACGCCCCCGCCTGAAAAGCGGACCACGTTTATACTAAACAGCTCCCGAAGTGGCCCCACCTCCTCCCCAACGAGCCGGCTTTATGTAGCCACCAATTCCACCCTTTCCACTTTTCATAAATATTTTTATTTTTCCTTTTTCTAAGGGTTTAGATTAATATGTTTTTAACTATAATTGGTAAAATTTGTTTGGAAGTCTAATTTTATTTTTCTTTTTTTTTAAATAGTAAAGATGATAAAGTATTTAGAAATTTATGAAAAAATGAATTATGATAAACAAATAAAAAAAAGTAAAGGATGAATTAGAAGAGTGTGTGTTTAACAAATGAAAAAGAAGGTGGAATAATGGGTCAAAATGTATTAATCAAAAATAATTAAAAGATAATTTTCAGATTTGATATAATTAAATTATTTATTTATCTTTATATATACTGTAATAATCAGTGATTTAAGACGGATCTTTTACATAATTGGGTGGCAAAAAGTGGGATACTGACATTAACAATGTATTTTCTTTATACTTATACTATTTGTAATATATTTTTAATTATATTTTAAAATTATAATTAAAAATAAAATTTAGTTAATTTATAGTAAACAAAATTGATTTGAAGTCTTAAACAATCCAACTCGACCTAACTCAAACCAACTTTAGACGGGTAATTAAAAAAAAATATGTGATTGCAAATGTTATTATCAAATAATATTTTGAGTAAAATTGAGATTGAAATATAAAAATATAATAAAATTTACAAAAATTGATCATTCTAAAATACTTATCATCTTTATTTCTAAATACCTCTTTATCATTTTCTTGAAGAAACCTTTCAAATATTTGAAATAGATGCATCAACTGTTTACCCACAAACTTAGTTCAAGTATATCATGCCTTAGGAGATTATTTTATTTTTTTAGAATGAGGGGAAGAACTTTTAGGAAAAAAAAAAAGAAAAAAAAGAATGTAAGACCTTTTTCTTTTGTTTTTTTAAATTGTATTTTTTTACCTACTTTATACGTATCTCGAGACTAATTAGTATTTGAGTTATAAATGAAGAAGCTTTTCTAACTTAATTTTTCCTTTGTATTAAATAAAGAAATGTGCAAAAAAAAAAAATGTTTTGTACTTGAAATCAATGGGTCACAAAAATAATGTTGGTATAGGTACAAAAAGCAATAACCAAGAAAAGGACAAAAGCTTTGGTACACTGCCCATCAATTGGTTCTTGGGTCCCCTATATTTCTCTTAGTTATTACATTGTCACCTAATGCCATTAAAACTATTCTATTTTCTATTTAAGCTCATATCCTTTTTAGTTTATCAAGTGCAAGTATAATCTAAATATATATTATAAGTTATAAATATGGTAAGGTGCATACACATGTTACATATTATTTTATAATAAAAATTTTTGTAGAACATTTTCCTAAAATATCAATGTTAACCTCTATATTACACATTTTTTCTACATAATAAAAAAAAATAATTTAAGTATTTATGAGAAAATTTGTCAAATGTTTAATTTTTTACAAATATTGATTAACTCAAACAGTATGTATTTGAACTATTTTATTTTAAGCAAAGATTTTTATTCTCTCCCTTCATTTAATATTATGGTTTTTTATCCGTTCTAGCAAAATATAATCATGCTAATTTTTTAGGCAACATAAATTCATTTTAATGGAAAATTTAAAATAAATGTAATTTAAAAATAAAACTTTATAGAAATATTTCTTATTGTTTCTAAAAAATTTGTTATTTTACATCAAATCTTTAAAAAATCAATTTTAGATTTGAACATTATATTTTCTAGATTTTTAGATGTTTGAATTATTATTTTCTTTTTTTTTTTACAAAAAAAGTATCTTTTTTCTTAATTACCTCTCCATAAATACAAATTAAACAAAATTCATAAATATCATATATTTTTTTTAAATTAAAAATATATTTTTTGGTAGCTTGCCTAAATAACAGAGAAAATCTAGTGCCAAAAATCACCTCTCTAAATTCATGCATGACACATGTTCAATTGTCTCCGAGAAAAGCAAGTGGCTGTACTGTAATTTTGAGCAACTGCAGGGCCAAATCTAGTAGATGCACGCTGTAATTGCTCTTAGATTTTTCTCGTACTCCGTGAAATACCCCCATAATCTCGCATTTTAACGCTAAATTGGTGAAGGATAAATTGAGTCTTTCACATCAAAATTATTACCGTCACTTCTCCTTTTCCAGTTCTGCCCAGGACAAAACAATTAAACTACTTTTCATGCCATTTCATATCTCATATTGTAAATTCGTTGTATGATTAGTTGCAGATTAAAAATAATCCCATCAAAAACGGGCCTTTTTGGCTTTTGGGCAAGACCCACACTTGACGATATTTATAAATCTAGAGAGAGAAAGTAACAGAAGAGAGAGAAGAAGAAGAAGAAGAAAAAAGCTAGAGAGATAAAAGAGAGAAGAAGATTGTCGTGTTGGTAATGGTGCGAGTGTGTGTGCGTTGCTTCATCCACTGCACATTTCTCTAGCCAGAAACACTGCAGCATAAAAACATTTCTAATCAGTTCTGTAACGGCTAGTTTTAATGGTGGAGATTGACTGAGTTTCTCTCTCTCTCTCTTTTATTTGTTCTTCTTCTTGTTCAAGACCCAATAGGCCAACACTTTGTTCCTTGTTCTTATCACTTGTGTTGCAGAGACTTTCCATGGATTGCCAGAAGGATCATAAGTGAGTTTTGAACTCCATAATGACCGTCCTGGGTATCTTTTATTTTTTATTTTAATTGATGGGTCGGTCTGAAGATGACTTCTTTTTGGGTCTATGACTGGTTTTTGGTGTTTCTGGGTTTGGTAGAGATGTGGACTTTCATGGTCTTTCCTGTTTGAAATGCTGCTTTTGTTTTAATGGGTTTTGGTTATTTTTTGACTTTCATTGTTTAGTTTGCTTAATTTTGCCACTTCTTATGAGATGAAGTAAGAATGAGGTTTTTGCTCCTTTTGATTTAGTTAATCAGTTGCTGGATTATCTGAAGTTCACTGAAGAAACCAATATTTTCATCTGTTCTTTTATTTGAACCCCTTTGTTTCTTGCATGCTTTTGGATCCAAATTGCCTAGTAGACATTTTGATTTTTTTGGAACTAATTCTCCTCCTTTTTCCCCTTATAAGTTCGTATCTGCTGTTGGATTGATTTCCTGTTTTATTCTACAAAGCTAGATCTGCTTCTGTTTCTGTTCATATTTTTGGGCTTTTAACAGACACCCATTTGGCCTTTTTTGTTGTTATCTTGAGGAATGCAGTTCCTTCACATTGTTCCTTTAGAGTAAATATTTTCTTTCTATTCTATTGTATCTTTTGTTTTTGCTAACTATTTTTTGTAAATTCACAATCTGTTCACTAAATTGCGCATAGAATCATTCGGAATCAAATTATCTGATCCCTCTTCAAATTCTATCACTTCGGAATGAACTTAATTCACTAATTGAATTGATCCACCTGTTGTTAAACCTGTGTTTAGTTCAAGTTCCCAATTTGTCTCCTACTCCAGTATAATGACTTGGAATGAACTTGTTTTTCTCAATCTTAGTGAGCAATGGGAATGGCAAGGTGAAGATTATTATCTCCAAAAGGATTCCCATATTGGTAAGTCTTGATCTATGTGTTCCCTTTGAGTGTAATGCCCATTAAACTTGATGAGAATTTGTTCTAAGAAATTTGTATCTTGTTACATTGAGCAGATATCTCTGAGTGTTTGTGGGATGGAATACAACAGAATGAAGAAGACTTGTCTTACATGCTTTATGAAACTACCCCAGTTAAAGCTTGTGGGGATTTAGCCTATAGTGTCTCTGATAATGGAAGTGCGTTTATTCTCTCTTCTAAACATTAAGTTCTTATTGCATTCGGTAAATTGCATGCACTTTGATTTATTTATATTTTTAAAAAATTAACTTGAAAAGTGGATTTTAGAAAGCATGAACAAGGATATAGAAGAGTATCAAGAGTCCTCTTCTCAAGTGAAGAGGAGGCGGATGCTACAGTTCAATACTCATAGTAATGATACTCTTCTATGTGATGAACAGGCTCCTTCAGCATTTGTGAAACTAAAGGTCAGTAAGGTTAATATTATTTGAGCAAGGATCCAATATCATTTGTGGCACATTATTTGATTTCTTTTTTCTTAAATATTGACAATATGTTGGAAAAAAATGAATCCAGCACAGGGAAGACTTGATGGAAGAAACTTTGCCAGACAATTTACACTGGGATTCAGAATTTTCTGGTTTGTTACTTCAGAATTTACCTATTGCATCAAAATCCTTTAAATCGCCATGTAGGGATTGCTTTTAATTGTTTATTTTTATGTTAGGAGATAGATCTGGTAGTGAGGGCTTGGATAAGTTATCTGAGGCATGGATTTCTGATTGCTTCAACGGTAGCGAAATGCATTTCAACTCTAGCAATATGTATGCATCAATCTATTCTACTTGAGCATTAAAATTTAGCCATTCTGTGTTCATGAATGGATTTTAGTGATGTCAATGCCTGCAGGAATATTTCCAGGGTCTCTGATGATCAAATTGATATTTCAGGTGTGTGAATATATATGTTTAAACATTATTTTATCAACGACCATTCTTGTGTCTCTTTTAGTTTTTGTTCTAATTGAATCTTTAACGCGGGCTTTTTTCCCCTAGAGTTTTGCAACGTTCCACCTGAAATGGAAACCGATATGGTGCAACATTGCATTACTCCACCTCCTAAAAGAGTTTTTTTCAAAGGTATTTGCTGCTTTGTTTTTTTTTTTTTTAACCTTTGTTATGCAATCGTGTGATGTTTACACTTTGAATATATCATTTTTCAAACTGCTTTGATGAAATTCTTAGGTAGGAAATCTTACATGAGGACGCCTACAAAGATGTCTTCTTCTGTTGCCTATCCTTTTGCCCTTATCAAACCCTGTGCAGTCCAAGGCGATGTTACTCTTAAAGACATAAACCAGCGGATCCGTACTCCTCCACCATCAATATTAAAGCAGGACAAGGAGGATGATGCTTGTGCTTCTTACCCAACTTCAGCTTTTTCCGGGAAGCCCGTGGTTGTTAAAACCAAGATTCGTACAGAAGGAGGCAAGGGGAGTATTACAATCATGAGAACCAAAGGTTGAATAGATAAGTTTCTCGTTTGTTGCTTTTCATGTGGCTCTTCTCCCTATCTGTGGATGGTGAAAGTTCTTTTGCATGGTTTTGATGAAGCCACATGGTACAGAACTTGATGTTGTGTTTTCATGGTAGGGGTGTATTTTTTTCCTTCCTTTTTTTGTTCTTGGAATCATTTAACACCGCGTGTTATGCTTCCAAGTGCATTAAGATGATGTTTTTTACAATCGACAAATTTGATCTAGGATTAGGGTGAGGATCTTGATGTCCCAGAGATCCTCCTACCACCTGTTGTTGTCTTCATGTAGTACATGATTTTCAACATATACCTTTAATGTGCAGAATATATCAGAATATATCAATTTTCCATTATTTTTCAATGTCTTGATGTTTTGGAAGTGTCATAGACCTTTAAATTCCAATCAAAATCTCTAAATTATTCACCTACTCATGAAAAAGATTGTTTTGCCTGATAAAATGCTTAAGATGTGTCAAAGGTAGCCTCCAGTGGTTTCCATGTGAAGATGGGAGATCACCAACAAGATTAAGGATCATAGGTAAAGTATGAATTGAAATGCTTACCCACTTTCCAAAATCTATAATATGTTATCACCATTATCTATCATGTGTTTGCGGTTCTTGGGATGTGAAGTTATCTATGATATGTTGTCACCATTGACATGAACCCCTATAGTAGATTTCGTCCATCCCACACATGGTTTTGAAGTGAAAGAGATTATGTATAGAAATACAAAGAATAAGCAAAACTTAGACGAAGATAGGATACTTTGAGGGAAACAAGCAAATGATAGAACATAGTTTGAACCTCCAAGAGTTTGATAAAACTTTGATGAGCCTTTTATATCAGGGTAGGTTACTACTAGTGCAGAGTGAAAACTAATGTTTCAAGTTAGTGTGAAGTAAATTGAATGTGCCCTAGCTCTTCAATTCATCAAAGTACAAAACCCAAAAAAATAAGCATAAGTTGAAGAATGGGAATGATAAGAATTACAAAGTCTTCTATACTTTATAAGAAAGCCTTGGCGCTCTTGTACAACTATATTGTTCTTGTGTAATAGGTGGTGTATTACGGTTAGTGAAAGGAGATGCCTGTCATGAGGAAGGACTGAGGGAGAACGAGAATGGATGTGTTAAATTGCAAGAGTTTCCAATACTGATTGTGAAAAGAATTAAAAAGAGATTGTAGGTACCTTTGGTAGTCGTAAATTGCTTTATGTAACGTTCTCACAGCTAATTGAGTTAGTTTCAAGCTTTTGAGATCCATGGCTTCATCTTCCTCTCAGGGTCCTAGGACTCTTTGATTATCTTTTTATGATCTATCTATGAATTAGTCCTACTATTCTCTTGAAAAAACAATGCAAATACTCATGTAGAACTTTTCAATCGGCAACGACGATGAAGCTGGAGTTCATTTCCAACTTCCCTGGAAGCTATTGTTGTTAAGTTTGATTAGGCAATGACAGGAAGGTACAAGGCTTTTTTGCTTGAGCAGATGAAGAGGTAAGGGTAGGAAGAAGGGTGTAGTATTATAGTTTTTGACATTAATGAAGCAAAGTTCAAATTTTTTACATTCTTGGTGGATGCTCAATCACTCTTTAATACTTTCAGTATTTTCTGATGGCAAGAACGTATTAATTTTTGATGATGTTGCTTGCTTCAAGTACCATCCGAGATATTTAAAGCCCTTGAACTAGTTCTTTAGGCTTCTGTTTCATTCTTTTGGGCTTTCTTTTTAAAAAAAGAATAATAGGGAAATGTTTTAAAAAAATTTTCAGGTTGTGTTCGATTTGTGAGAAAATTTTATTTTCTTATGTTTAGTTGATACAAATGGTGAGAAAAAATTTTGAAATATTTTTTCAGCCCAACAACTTTTCTCATGAAAATTTTTTTAGCTTAAAGGGTAAGAAAATAAAATTTTCTCTTGAAAAAATTTTTTGTGTATCAATTAAAAAAATTACTATGTATAACTAACTTTTATTAAATTGTCTCATGTCCAACTAAACAAGTATGAGAAAAATTTTTAAACAACATTTTTTCAAGAAAATTTTCTTAAAAAAAAAAAATATTTTTTCAAGAAAAATTTTATAAGTAACTAAACACACTCTCAATGTGATTAAAAACAAAACTTCTAGTGTTGTAAGTTAAAAGCATAAAAGGGATAATTATGTTTGAAAGTTTTGTTATGAGTTTCATTTTGAATCTTTGTATTGTATTTTGTTTTTTAGACACTTTGGTATCCCTTTTGGTTTTTTGGTTCACATCTCTTCCAAAATCTTACTTGTTTTACTTATTTTATTTACCATTAAAAGGCAGACTGTTTGTTAGTTTAACAGGCGTTTGGTTTGTGATTCAAACACTATTCATAATTTTAAAAATAGCTGTTTCATCTTTATTTTTGCAAAAAAGTTGTTTTTATTATTTTCTAATTTCTTTGGGTGGATTATGTTCTTCAATTTGTGAAAAACCCTAATTATTCATCTCAAATATGAAATGTTACTCTTTTAACAAAAAGTCACCATGGCAGAATAGTCCCATGAAGTTTTTGGATTTAATATCTTCACTAATTTTTCTTGAGGAAAAATTAATTTAAAATTTAAGTATTACAACTACAAAATATTTAAACTATAATAAATAGTAAATTTTACTATAGCCTTGTTTGTTTAAGATTATAATTTAGAAAAATTGATTATGAAAAGTGATTGTTGAAAAAGTAATTATACAAAAAAATTTGAATCATATTTGTTATAACTTATAAAAAAAAGTGATTATGAAAATTATAATATTGTTTGTTATAACTTAAAATAAGTGATTATATTGTAAATTGGTAAATTTAACCTTATTTTAAAGATTAAAATATTTTTATTATAATCAAAATAGATAATTTTGACATAATTAAAAAAAAAAGAGAAGTTGTTAAAAGTTGGTCTACAACTGATTATTTAAAAGTGATTATTTTCACGGTTAAATGACAAAAATTATTTTAACAAATAATAAAATTTGGCACGTAAGTGATTAAGAAAATTA
>JAJIYU010006575.1:0-20504 GCA_030144865.1 Tinospora cordifolia
GGGGACTTTCTGTGTTCCATGTAGAATTGGAACTGGCTGTCAATACTGACACCAGCATGGAACGAGTTTCAAAATGAACCCACTGGAAAGGGGTTTGAGTTTCAGAATTGATCTCTCCCCAGATCTAGAGCACAGAGGGTATTCCCGTTTGGTCTAAGTTACGACTGAATTAATATATTGGTTGGATAGAATTAATCTCTGAAAGTGTTTGATCTGCTTGTATTGTCTGGTTGGAATAATGGATTAAATAGATGGAATGACTCACTGAGCTGTGTAGCTCACCCCCCTTATTTTTCACAACAGGAAATTGATCAGCCTGAGCGGAGATTGTTTCTTAGAAAGTTTTTATTTAATTTAATGTAGGGCAGATAGGCCCAAGTGAACTCATGTATTTCCAGTTTTAAATTTATTTTTTCGCTGTAATGGAATATTGTACTTGGAATTGTTAAATGATCAAATGAAGAATCTACTTTATTATGATGTTATTTTTGTACATAGATTAATGTAGACAGGAACCCTAATGCAATTGGGTTTAAGAAGAAGAAAATGTAGCACAAGCCCGTCTCTCGGGCATCCCAAGATTTTTGATCAAATAGAATTAAACCGTCAGATGACGTGGAAGATGGGACTTGGGAGGTAGGGTGTTACAAATTAGGGATTAACCAATCATTCCATCCGTGATAACACCCATAGCGATCCCCCTTGGACCACTGCGCTGGTATGTGATTCAAGTCTTAATTTAACTTTAATTAAGATTACTCTGTAATACTCAATAATTTTGTGCGAAGCTCGATGAATGAAGCAATTCGACTTTGAGGAATTTATAACATTGTTTAGTATAAAATAAAGTAGAAAAAAAATAAAATTATTAATAAATTTTGGTGCAACTTTAAGGTATCTAAAAATATAATTTTGTACAAAACTCAATGAATGAAGCAATTCGACTTTGAAAAATTTATAACATTTTTTAGTATAAAATAAAGGAGGAAAAAATTATTAATAAATTTTGGTGCAACTTTAAGGTATCTAAAAAATGAATAATAGAAAAACAATAGAAATATGTACATAAGTATATGCCTGTTAAATATATGTGGTAATGTGTAAATAAATAATATATATATAACATTTTTTCGACGAATTCTTGTGCCGAAACCGAAGAACCAAAAAAAAAAAAAGGAAAAACACCCCTAAACCCTAATTCTAACTTTTGTGTGCCGCTTAGAAGAAGAAAATGGAAACTTTCCAACAAAAAAGGCCCAAAAATTATGAACTTTGCCCCTGTAGGACTCTATATAAATCTCCTCTCCTTCTCATTTTTCTTCATCTCAATAAGAACTGATAAGACCTTTGTTATTCTCTCTGCCTCTCTCTTGACATCTAGTTTTCTTTTTTCAATTATTCTAAACAGCTAGTGGAGTAGTAGCAATGAAGTGTTGTACAAATCTAGTGCAAGAAAGGGAAAAGATCTAGGAGGAGCTCAGAAAAGTTCAGAAGAAGTCGCTTTTGAGGTGAAGATGATTTTCATGTTTTAAGTTATTATTTTGATTTAAATAAAGCTCGCATGGGTTTTATGCTTTAAATTTACATGATTATATATACCATGTAGAAAATGCATGATTAGCTTTGCATAAATAATTATGCATTATGTTACAAGTTGTAATGTTGCCATGTTTTCATTACTTATTAATGTTTATATTTAATTGTTATGTTTTACATTGAATTAAAAGATTAATAAAGATTATAACCACGTAATAACATAATGGATAATTTTCATCATAAGTATTCCGATCCGGAGTTGTGGGACAAATAAAGGGTTCAGATTTGACTATACCTCTACTAGGATGGGTTTGAGTGTCTGTAATGGACCTCTCTCCTTAGGGTTAGAATACTGGGGCATATTTTCCTCTGGGTCTTAATGTTAATTGAAATAATATGCTATTTGACTCATCTAATTTCTTAAAAGTAATTGATATGCATATTTTATTTGATTGAAATAATAAATCAACTATTTGGGATGATCTACTGGGCTTTTTGGCTCACCCCTTCCTATTTAATATGTTAGGAAATTGATTATCAACGCTATATAGGAGTTACCTAGATTAGAAATTTTAATTAATTATAGGGCATGTTGGCCCAATCTGTTTTTCTTGAAATCTGTTGTACTAAAAATTTAGAATTTTGTCTTTTTTGTTTAATAATGTTGAAGGATTTTATTTTTCTCAATATTGCCCTTGTTGAATTATTTGAATTAAATTGAGTTGAACACTTAAGAAGTTTCATGGCTTCGAGACATGGAAGGAAAAATGTTAATGTGACATGAGCCTGCTTCTCGGGTGGCCCAACACTTAGAAAGAAAAAATGAAGGTAGTACAGAGCCACGTGGGCTCAGATGTGGGAGGCAGAATGTTACAAAGGTGGTACAGAACTCATTCACTAGATATACTAGGAAGAAATTAGAAACAGTTGACTGGTCAAGTAAGACCATTATTTGAATTAATTTAGAAAGCCCTACCTCCTATTTTGGAAACTAAAATTGTTTTGAAAAAAGTTATTTTTTTTAAAGATATATATGTTTTTCAACCATTTTGTTTGCATACAAAGATTATGAATTGAGCTGATAGTAGATAAGTCGTGTCTTGAGTAAAGCTAAACATTGAAAGGGAGATAGGTTGTCCCATTCTAGAAAGCACGGTTACTAAGCAGACTTCAGTTTTGCCCCCCAATCTGGAGGTTGTCCCACAAGCTCATACGAGTAGTCGAAGTTGAATAACATGTTTATTTTTCACGAAAGAAAATTAGGAGCTGACAATTAAGGGCGAGGAACTTACTATAGTTCAAAGGAGATGCCGAAGGTGGTATTGTGAATAGATGAAGGTTAACGATTTGACAAAATAACTTCTCAACCAAGAATTGAACACTAGATCTAAGAAAAAGACCTTAGGCGAAAACTTGGGTGACACAATGGATTACAAATGAAAACTTTTAGGATATAGGCTAGAAACTAAAAATGTGTGAAAATAAAACACTTGTGTGGTCAAGACAAGAGATCGAAAGGATCTTGTATCCTTGATTTCTATGTGGTATGGGACGCATAGGAATTCAAGGATATGAGGGAATCTTGGACTCAGAGAATGACAGACCATGTTTGGTGAATGATTGATGGCTTTAGATAAACTTGTTTCCCTATGCTTGGCTGGTATGAGATGGTCAAATATAGTAAGACATGAGAAGCTTAGAAATCGAGACATTTGTGAAATTGATTGGGTGTAGTGAAACCTTTGAGTGGAAGTCTATGTATACTCGAACCCAGAGGCATAGATGAAAGCTTAAAATTTTGATACGGTAGCGTGATTGAATGATTGAATGCATGAGTAATTTATTTCCTGAATGTGTATGACACCAAATCCTGTAACCAACAACAAAAGAACTTAGAAGAATAAACTATTGGACCACTAAACAAATCAAGAACCTAGAAACCTGAATCTAGAGTCATGATACTACAAAAGAAACAAAAACTGCGAGAATAAGTACTAAATTCACTTGACTTGTAGATAATGGTCGGACCCAGGGGATACGCTACTAAAGCTACCACATCTGACGATACTGACTTGTGAGAGCAAAAAGTATCAAATGGCGTGGCTGAGACTCAGATAGAGAACATGATGATAGAAGTCACCAAAAGGGTGATGGAACAAATTCTGAGGGCCCTACCTTAGATGTTACCATAGGCGACACCACAATCGCAGGTACAGGAACAAGTTCTAGTACAACAACCAGTACCAGTGCTTAAGGTTCCAGCTGGTCAGGGGTTACAAGAGGACCTGAAAGACAAAGAATAAAAGAAAATGTTGTTGGAGTTGAAGAAACTCCAACCATCATAGGTTGATGGTACGTCTGACTGCAGTACTTCTTTGGCCAAGCAATTATACTTCTAATAGCATCACTCAAGTATTGAATTTCTGATGTAGGTCTACATAAATCAGCATCTTAATTCACTATCTTTCCAACCCAAACTCTCCAAAAATTAAAGCCTAGTGGGAGGCAATGAACTTTAGCTTTAGGATCTGTAGAAAAAATCTTTCCTACTATTACAACTTCTTCGTCTTTTTCATTTTTGGGATGCCAATTTAATAATTCACATCTAGCATTTTCAGAAGACATTTTTTCATGTGTGGGCTTGCTACCTTATTGTGACTATATAGTACATAAACAAATTAAAGATAATATAAACATTATAAGCATAAAAGTTTATAATCAAAGTCGGGTTCAAAATATAGTTTACTTGTGATGTTTGAGCTTTTGAATATATCATATTCATGTTTCTTCCATTTTGGCTTTGAAGCTGTTGAACCATATCATAAAATATATTTCACTATATAAATTTAAGTAATAATTAAGCTGCAAAATAATAAACCAAAGAAAATTTTAAGCCCAGTTATCACTTGTTGAGATTGCATTAAGAGCATGACAATCAATGCTTCAACTCTTTCCTCGAGTGTATCCATCTTCTTTGATTTTTCTTCAAGAGTATTTATCATCTCTACTTGATCTTGAATTATATTTTCCAAGACCTTTACTTTTCCATTACTTTGAATTTGAGCATCAAGCTTTGAAGGTGTGGCCCCAAATACAAGTCCTCGAACTCACCCATGATGCTCAGGTCCCAATACTTTAGTAATGACATCCTCTTTTAAGTTGTCTCTGACAACTGAATTGGTGGTAAATTGACTAATTTCATTAATCTTTTTCTGCATTCACATAAAAATAAGTAAATTAACTTGATAACTTTCTGTTGTTATATAATTTCAATATATATAACTAGATATCATTTGCTTTAATGATTTACTTATAATAATTGCTTCTTGAATTGCTTCATTTAAAGGCTCACTATTCTTTCTCAAGTGACTCTTTGTCCATACATCTATTCTTGCAACTGAATTTGAATTTTCATTAACCTCTTTCTAAAATATAGAAAATAGTAACAATTACAATATATATGGTTATGTAAAAATACAAAGAGAAAAAATAAAATGAAGTATATGCCAAGACCATTACAAACTCATGCTCCAAATGAGCATAGCCCTTCCTATTCATTGTATGCAATAGCTTTTGACTAGTCCTCATTTCACTAAACTTTTTGCTTTTTGCCTAATAAAATGAATATATTATTAATAATGAAAAAGAAGTGATGATTCAAATTTAAAGTATATAAGAGACACACAACAAACTTTAAACTCTTCGGATAATCTTTCTTCAACAAAAGTATTCTAGTCTGTAGGAGACATCACATTGCTAGGCTTAAGATATTCGTCTACAAACTTTCTAACTTTTTTTTTCCATTGTTTCTCTAATTGTCGTAGAAACTTTGCACTTGTATTGCTTCCAACTGTGTCCCATCTTTTGCAATATCATAGCTTTGTTAGACTTGTCAACTACAAATCTTGTCTGATATCCACGAAAAAGGATAAATTAAAGAATTTCTACAAATAAATTATTAAGTCTCTTATGAATAAATAATTCAATTATAAATATAGCTCAATTAACCTCTAAAGTTGTTCTTTCATTTCTGAAGCCACATGATGCCAATCTTTAATTACTATAGGCACGTGTTCTCACATAATTACACTGATGTAAAATGAAAACTTCTTAGAATAAGTCGACACTGGTTGCCCTCTTTCATTGAACTCAACTTTCATTCTAAGAGCATGTCCCAAAACCAAACTCATCCTAGTGGGTCCACGTCTCTTTCTTGTTGTGCTATCATGTGACACCCCGGCTCTCGGTATCCATCTCTGTCTCTGTTGCGATGATCCATCGCGGGGGCTACACGCGGAGACGGTGTGCGCCCGTTCGTTCGTTCAGCAGGAGATGTCGAGTCATCTGGTCGTTTGTCGAGAACCAGAGGCCACGTGATTCAGTTCTCTTTCTCATTCAATATCATGTTTCAAACCTTTCTTTTCAGCAAGTTAAAAGTCAAACTAAAATGTACCATGACCATCAAAATACTCGTTTCTTTTAGTAGATGTGAAATTCATTAAAAATGCATGCAGCAGAACTCAATTCGTTCATAAATCCATAGTGAATTCATATTTGACCAAGTGAAATATTTTGCAGCGGAATAACATCTCGACTTCATTTTTCAAAGCATAGTGTGAAGATAAAACATGGCCCAATGGGCCTAAGTTCCAAAATATTTAATTTACACGTGAAACGGTTCAAAGATGAAAGAGGACACATGCCCAGTTCAATTTAAACACAAAACTATTATTTCCAACAAAATGATACAACGGTAAACTCAAGAAAATTGAAAAATTGTGACAACCTTCTAGCGAGGTCACTACCCAAAATGATAGCCCGTATGCTAGCCTACTCCTATGGTGTCAATGACCACCTGTAATAGAAAATATGGGGTGAGCTTGAGAGTCCAGTGGATCATCCCTATATATCACTAGCATTATTCAAACCAGAATACAAAACATACAATTGCCTTCATTACATTAGGCATTTTACACAATTTCTTGTTTTGTTATCATCTAAGACCGAAAGAGTCCATAACCCTCGGTATCCCCTGTGTGGTCCGGAAGCGAATCCGGGAGTAACGCCAGTGTAACACCCTGTAACCTCGTGATCATGCCACGCACGAGTGACCATAAAATATATAAAATAATAAATTGAAAACAAATTGATATTGGTTGAATTAGCTAGGGAAATATGGATATGATGAAATGTGGCATTGGGAAACTTTTATTGATTGATGCAAATAGTAATGGGAAGTAAGAATAAATGGATGATTGATATATATATATATATATATATAATGGGGAAAAAGAAATTTAAATAAGTAGGTAACGATATTATTTACAATCTTATAACCTCATAATATGTTTAAATGAATGATATAGGTATACGCTAATATTAAGGTTGGCTAAATCAAATGGATTAACAAGAAAGGAAAATAAATAATAATAATAATAATAAACAAACAAATAAAATGAAATATAAGTATAAGCACATGTATATAAGGAGTGGTGTGTGTGTGTGCAAACAAGAAGTGAAGGTTGGACGGTGGCATGAGGCGTGCTGAAGAAGAGAGTCAAGATTTCTGGAAAAATGAAGATTTGTTTGGGCGGTGTCCGGTTGGCTTGCGAAGGAAGAATTGAGGAGGAAATTTAATTGAGGAAGCAGAGAAATAAGACCATGAAGAAGAAGCACTAGCAGCTTCTCGGTGGTGTTATCAACGTGAAGAAGACGAAGCAGAGATGCTGCTGCTGTTGTTGACTTTGAAGAACGAGGAGTGAGCTGTTGCTGCTGGAATTGGAGCACAAATGACGGAACAGAACGAAGAGGGAACAAAACAGAGGATTGGGGGCAAGCAAAGCAGCGTGCTACTGCTGTTGTCCGATCGAAGAAGAAACCAGACACGGAAGAGGAACAAAAAACAAGGGAATGCTGTTGTTGTGTAACGAAGATGAAGATGTTGCACAGCATGAGTGAAGAAGAGAACAGAGGAGAATTGGTGGGACGATGGCAAGAGGTGCATGATGGCTGGAAGAATGAAGAAATGGCTTGCTGCAGAACGGTGAAGAAGAACCCTGGACTGAAGCTGGTGTGTGAGGCAGGGAACGGAACAGGGCAGCACCACTCTGTTGTTGTAGATGTTGCAACTGCAATTGCTGCTGGTTGGGGTTCGTGAAACGAAGGAAAGAAAATTTTGCTGTTGCTCGGATGTACGGTGGCACGAACA
The DNA here is from genome assembly GCA_030144865.1 of Tinospora cordifolia. Lineage (NCBI taxonomy): Eukaryota > Viridiplantae > Streptophyta > Magnoliopsida > Ranunculales > Menispermaceae > Tinospora > Tinospora cordifolia. Next base: position 7,745 of record JAJIYU010006575.1, read on the forward strand.
GAGGGAAGCAGCGGAACCAGAGCAGCGGTGCTCTGTTACAGCCGACCGTGCCATTGCTGCTGATGTTACCGGGAAATGGTGATGTGTACAGTTGCTGCAACCCGAACAAGAAGAAATGGAGAACGAAGAAGGAGTAGCTGAAGAAGAAGATGATCGAAACAAGCAGAAAAAGAAATAAGAAGCAGACCGAGTTTAGCCGCTGGTTCGGTCTGTGAAAATGGAGGCTGGAATGTGTGGGTTGTTGATCGTGAGGCAGAGGAATGGAGTTCGGTGGGAGCTGAATAGAGAAGAAGATGAAGTAGAGCAACTGCGGGGTGAGCTTGATCCGTGAACTGCTGCAGGTGGTGTGTGTGTCGTTGCTGTGTGGGGAAAACAAAGAATAGAGCAGCTTACTGCTGCTGCTGTTGCTAACGTGACTGAATAAAGGAAAGGCAACAATTGTTGATGCTGTTGCTCACCAACTACCGAACGGGATCTGCTACAACCTGGTCCTGTGGTTGGAACTGCTAGTGGTGCTCTCAACGAAAGGAGAGGAACAAAGAACAGATCAATGTTGATTGCTCTGTTCTGGACTAGCTGTTGCTAGCTTATTGCTGCCATGGCGATGTGAACGTGATGGAGTAGATGATCTGAATCTGTAGATGCTGCTGCTGCTGCTGGTGTAGCTGAACAACGAGGAACTGTGCAGCTGCTGCTGCGGGTGCGTGAAGAACATAGCATGGTTACTCTGTTAATGGTGCTGGCGATGATGGATAAGGTGAATAGAGGAGGCTAGGTGCTACAGCGTGCTGTTACGGTTGATGGTCGTGTAGCTGATGAATGATGGTCGTGATGTTGGTTGGAAAGTATTGGTGTTGGTGTTGATCGTGGGTTATGAAGATGAAGAACAAAGCATGGTGGTCATTGTTGGAATGGTGATGGCCACTGCTGCTGTTGTCCGAGTGCTGTTCTGCTGCAGCATGTTGCTGCAATCCGAGCAAAGATAAAGAAGCACTAGAACACGACGCTCTATTTTGGTGAATTCTCAGCTGCTGGCTGGACGGTGAGCAGAACATGGTCAAATAGCGCATTGTGATGGCAGCTAACTTCATCAATTGGTGTTTGATCCAAGTAAAGAGGTAAATAATTTAAATGAATTTAGATAATTAAAATTTAACATGTTAATAGGTAATCTAAGTATAGGGACACAAAAAACTCCTAAAAATGTGTTTAATTCCTTGTGAACCTTAGTAGTAAGAAAATAATAGAAATATTAATAGAGAAATCATACGACATAATTATTTTGCAGATAAAAAGCTCTAGGACGGTCGTAGCGACAAAGGAGTAGGAAATCGCCCAAAATTTAGGTGGGCATGACTTTCTCTCTCACATGTATTGTGCGGATTTAAAATTCAAGACATTGTTTGAATAGATTATAGGTTGTTAATGTTTTGAAAAAGGTTGATTTGAATTGTTAAAATTGGATGCTTTGGTTGAAATTGTTGAATTGCCGAATGATTTACCGCTATGCATGATTTTTATTGAGATTTACCGCTCATGTGATATTTTATTGATCTATTTTTGATATCATGTTGATTGAATGTTTTGGGATTGAATGCATGATTGCCTCACTAAATTAAGATTAATGGCTAAATAGGAATTACACACACCGGTACGACAGGCTGCATAGCGTCGTAAATATTCCTGACCCTTAGTGTCGATAGCAAATTTCATTGTCTTGGGAATCATAAGGAATAGGCTGCATAGCGTTCCTTACCTTTGACTGTGATATCTTGGGAATAAAAAGGAATAGGCCGCACGGCGTTCCTTTCCTTAGATTTTGCTCGACTCTTGATTTGTCTTCGGGATTTGGTAACAGGCTGCATAGCGTTACCTTAGTAATTGGCTGCATAGCATTATTGTCCCTTAGACTGTGATTCACATGTACAGGCCGCAAGGCGTACATGGGGATAAGTAATAGGCTGCAGAGCGTTACTTATCTTTGGATGTTGATGTTCTTAATTTCTTGTTTCTGGCCAAAATGCATGCACTTATTTCCATCCTGGATCACAAAGGAATATTGGGAGTCTAACCAACTCTCCTGGTTTAAGTTACAACAAACAATTTAATGTTTGAAAGTGTTTGTAATGTTTTGGATTGGGTCTGTATAATGAATGTGATGTATAGGAATGATCCACTAGGCTTTCGAGCTCACTCCCACTTTATTTTCAGGTATACTTGGATGTAGAATATGTTGACTACGTCAGAAGACCCGCACTCTGATTGGACGCCTCGTGGGGAGGTCGTCAGGGATAGGTGACTTGGGAACTGTGTTTTATGTATTGTACTAGATTATTTTAATGCATTTAAAGTGGTTTAACTTTAGTCGTTTCACTTTTCAATGGTTTTCCTTGTTTAATGGTTTTGTCATGAATGAGTAGTTTTAAAATATTTTTCGCTGCAGTATTTGACAACTAGTATTAATAAAACCAGTGAATGTCTCAGGAAGTCGTTTTAATTCTTTTATTCCATATAAGAGATTATCCAGACATTGGTTTGGAAACTAATAATTTTGAATAGTATAACCTGAAGAAAAAAGATTTTGACAGAAGAAAATTTTAGTAGCATCTCGATTTTCATCGGGCGACAATCCACACGTGATGTAACATGTGAACGGAGGTCCGGTCGAAAATTGGAGTGTTACAGCCGACGGGCTGGTTACCTTCAGGACCACAATCTAAGGATGGAATTCCGCAGTGACTCTCCGTCTAAAGACACAATCAGTTGTCACAGTCAGCTCGGGTAGGGACACCCACGATGACACCCTAAGGCCGGTCACCGTGCCAGTACGTGGATTTATTAATCTTAATTTAATGTTCTTTAGTCATACATGTCATTCCAAGTCATATGTGATCATCAATGTAACATTTAAAGTAAAAGAAAATAGATGTGTTCAGTCATTCATGGAGATCAACTCATAGAAATATCTATCTAGCATGTTATGACTCAAACAACCATGCATCAAGGACATGCACTAAGTCAAACCCAAACAAGGTCAATCAAGCAAGTCCTAGCATGCTCCTAGACATATTTTAAGCTAACCAAAACATCATGTTATGCATTCAAAATTTGGATAATGCTAGGGAGTAAGAAAATCACACCCACATTAGTACTCCTCAATCTTGCGCCTTGTTCCTCGCTGTGTACGCCTTAGATTATCAATCTATGGGGTTTTAAACAATGAAAATATGTGAGTCTAAGGCATACATGGCGTAACCAAAACCCTAAGGTTTTTGCTCTTGGCACATGTGTTTCAAATGCACCCAAAATCGAAACGAAAACAAGGGAACACCGGTGCATGTTGCATTATCGCAGCAAAGTGAAGCATTGCCACGGTCGCCGGAGTCGGCGACATGTGCTTAACACCTCAATACTTGGTCATTAAGCTTAAAACACACATTAACTCAAGGAAAAACGGACTACATTTGGGAAAAGTGGTTTAAAAAGCTAAGAAAATGAGATCTCAAGAAGGTTTTGAGATTTACCTTTGTAAGACCTTTTCTAAGCGTGCCTCAACCCGAATCCACCCTTGTTGATGTTGCTCTTGGCGAATCTGAGCTTGAAAATGGTAGAGAATGGTTTGAAGGGGCTCAAACCACCTTTAGAACTCAAAATAACACTTAAGAAATGTAACACCGCAACCCCCGTATCTTTAAGCAGTGTACATTGCCACCGTTATCTTGACAGTGGACTTAACAAAATGGCGGGTCAGGTTGGTGCTACATTACAAGTGACACACAGTTGTTCTTTTCTTTTCAATATCTCATGTCTTTGTATAAAATTCAAGAATACAAAACTTTCAATAAAATCAAAGCAAATTAAAAGAGATAAAGAAATTCAAACTATTTTATTCATAATAGAAATTGAAAGTTCTAAACTCTTCAAAAGAACTAATAATTACAGCGGAAGTCTTCAAAATATTTTTCAGTAGAAAAGCATAAAAACTTTGGGCAACATGCCCTAAAAATTCAAAAAAAAATTATAATGTTGTAGACACTTTCTAAGAACTATCTATATAATCAACTGCTCCATGGGTTCATGTTCCTGAAAAATAAGAAAGGAAGAGTGAACACATAGCCTAGTGGATCCTTTTTGAGCAATCATCTTTCATATTCAAACTCATAACACAATCATAATTCAAACACTTGCAATCATTAGGCGTTTCAAACAACAATTTGTTTAAGTCGAGTCTAAGACCAAAAGGGCCTTTAATCCCTTGATGTTCTTAACTAAGTAAATAGGGCTCACTCGACATCAACCCGTTAGTGGCACATGTCGGCATCAACTCGTTATACATGGTGACGCACCAGTGGTACACAACCCTCAAGTAATTAGGTCTGAAAGCCATATGACCTAACTCATATGAAAAGAACATCCATAGTGTCGCCATGACCACTATGATGGTACGTGATTATTATCTCCATCGTCTTTGATTAATTCTCATATCATGATCTCATAAAATAAACTAGAACTAAAATTCAGAATATACATAGTCGATTCATGAAACACTCATAAAACATGCATCATACTTTAATTTAAAAGCCTAAGCATGATATTAACATGGCATAGATGATATGATTTCTCAAACATGAATCAAAATTGAAATACTGAAATAAACATGCAAAATTCTAGAACTGCAGTTGAAAATCTTTGAATTCAATGAAAAACACACACAATGAGCATGCCATGAATTTAAATAAGAACAGAAGGGTGTTCTAGAAATCACCTCCACCTTGTGACACTTTTCTTTTGAAATTTTGGCAGCAATTTCCCCCGCGTACTAGTGCCAATGAAGATTGCCCAATTTAATTCCCCAATTCGAGAGCTTCTCACACACACAAGAAGGGAAGATAGAAAGGTGCCAAGAAGAAGGCTTTGAGAAAACAAGAGGAGCATTCAACTCTTATTCTTTGGAATGAATGAAATTATGAGCCTAGGGGGGTTTATGTAGATTTTTCAAGGAAGAAAATTAGAAAGTTTTGTGTCCTTCTATGAATAAAACACCCTAATTCTAGCTAATTTCGTACTTTCTAATTTTTGGAGCAAAATGAGTATTTTTAGGAATTTTTCTGAATTTTAGAAATATTTTTCGGAATTTAGAAACTATTTTTCAGAAATTTTCTGTATTTTTTGTTAATTTTTTTGGTAATTTTTGTAATTTAAATTTTGCGTTTTATCTGGTTCCTTGAATTTTCCTCGAGACATGCGTTCGGATCTAGTCAGAACCGTTGGATTAATCTCGGATAAATCAATAAAATTCAAATTTTTTATCACAACCGTTGGATTTCCTCGAACACATCAACGATTGTGATCTTAATCAAAATGGCTTTGATCTGGACCGTCCAATGATCCTCGAGCGCAGCACTGTTCGTGATTATATAACACGGCTTTGATCTGGTCCATCTGATGGTCCTCGAGCGCAGCATTGTTCACGATCTCTCAACGCGGCTTCGATCTCGACCGTTGATGATCCTCGATCACAGTGTGTAAATCTGATTGTGCAATCAACGAATCTTGTTCTGGCCGCTTGATCTTCCTCGAGTTACACACGCAAATCTCTGGCCGTTCGATCTTTTTGATTCGGTGCACTCGTGCGTACGTGCGGATCTGATTTTGGCCGTAGGATGATGGGATCAGATTCCAAATCTACAGTTCATAGCATTTTGAGTTTGTTTTTGATTTTTCAACCGAATTTCTTGCTTTCTTTTTGGGTTTTTTTTCCCAAATCTCGATCCCAATTGACTTTCTAATTCTATTTTTATCAAAAATTACACATCCTTATATTTTTGGCTATGGTATCCCATATTATGCATTATAATCATATCTTTTTCTTCCAAAAGTCACTTAAATTGGTTTTTTTATTCCTCATTTGGTTTACTAGGACTTGCTAAAATTCTCATTCGTCAATTCTGTATAATTTTCTAAGTAAAAATTCAAATTTCATATAAACTTTTCGAGATGTTACAAGAAATGAGATGAGAAAGTTTGGTGAGAGCTTGAGAGATAAATCAGTGATTGGCGGCAGAAAAATCCAGATCTAGGGTTTTCTGTGCATTTTCATTTATATAGAAATCGACGAATTACCGCGGTCGCTATGCAACTACCATGATCACTATGCAATTACTGCAGTGGATAGAATGATGCACGTTATTCATTTATGGGTTTTTTGCGTGATTACCGCGATCGCTCAAACACCGACTGCGGTTACCAGAATGCACTTCCTTGTTTTGTTTCTAGGTTTCTCCTACAATTACCGCAGTTACTATTGGACCGACTACGGTCACCAGAATGATGTATTTCCCTTCATTTTCTGGGCTTCTCTAGTAATTACCATGGTCACCAGAATGAAATTTTGGTGTCTTAATGTCTTTTCTTCGCCATTTCTCATGCTTCTTGGATTGGTATCACTCTTACAATTATTTAGACTTATAATACATGGTTTTGGGGTATTTTTGACCATTTTATTCTCTTATTAAGTTTGTTATTCCACTTTATCCGTTCACTAGCGACATGAAGGTCATATAGACTTTCAGGGTATTACATATCATTCTCTGTTGCTTTTGATGTACTTTCTGTATTAGGTGATGATCTTGGTGAACTGGAGTCCTTATTAGATAGTCTCACACCGTCATTCTTAGAATAATTTATTGCAGCTAACATGGTTGTCCATTACTTCTTAGCTCTCTTTTCAGCTTGTTTAGAGGACTTGACAAAAAATGCATTCATATATATGTAGAAATATTTGTCTTATAATATTCACATAACTTGACAAAAAATGCATCATTATGAATATTATTGAAAATAAAATACTTACTTCACTAGCTTCTATAGTCTTCTTTTTTGTCATATTAGCTACATAATATATAATATGCCTGTTGATATAAAATGAAAAAGAATTAACTAATTAATTTAGATGCAATAAATAATTATTACGTAATTAAAAAGTAGGATTTAATACACAATCCAAACATATAAACTTAGATAGAAATTCAAGAAAAAATTCAATCAGTTATAATATAGAACTTAATGCTTACATTATTTACAAAATTGTGTCATTTAGGTCAATCCTAGCGCAGTGTTCCACATTTTCATCTTTAAATATAGACATGTTTATAGGCTCACATGTCAAGTTTATACTTTCCTCATATACTTATAACTAATGAAAACCTCTTGGAGGAGTTCTCAAAATGACATACTAGTTAGATCTTTCATTTTCTCTAAAATAGAAGACTTGCCTTGCTTGTGATAGAAGAATAAATGGATCCTTATCAAATTGAGATTGCCCCTCATGAAGATTGACTAATGTAAATCCTTCTTCTTTCCTGACACCATTGACAATATTAACCCAATCACATTTAAAAATAGGCATATGAAATGTATGATAATCAAGAATTATGATATCTTTTAAGACTGTACAATAAGTGACTTCCCTAGATTGTTGTAATTGATCTTTTGCACTAGACCTACAAAGAGTTATTGCTTCAACTGAAATACCACTATTTTGTGGGATTTCTCTGCATCTTTTGTATGAAAACAGAAACCATTTATTACATATCCCTGACACGATAATACTTGCTCTCTAGGCCCCAGTGTGAGCCATGTTAGCTTACTAGAAACATTGTTATGTCCAGCAAGCTCCTTAATCTGATGATATAGAAAAGAATATAATGAGTACTACTTTGCTAAGATAATTGGATATCCATGTTGAAAAATGTTTTTTACCTTCTCACGAATCCATCTATTAAATTCATCCATGTGTTTTTTATGCAAAAAATGTTCATTCCTTAATAATCTTCTATTTGAATGTCGAAGTTCATTTAAGTACATTCTAATAAATAACATAAAGTTAGCTCCAACTTGAACGAAGCACTAAGATATTCATAATTTATGATATGGATTAGAAGAACAATATACTTACTTTATGTAAGGTTGAACTTCTAAACTATTTAATAAAACATAATAGTGAGCAATATCCAAGATATTAGATGGAAGCACAACTTTCTTTTTAGTAAGAATGGGGCAGCCCTCCAATATTATTTCATTTTCTTCATCTTCATTTTCAACATCTTCATTGCGTGTTGATCGAATCCCTACCTCATGTGCTACCTCATGTGCTTTCTCAATATATTTGCTACAAAATATAATACACTCATTGGCAAGATATCGTTCAACTATGCAACCCTCCGGTCGTGCACGATTCTTAACATAGCTCTTTAACACTTTCATGAATCTAAAACACTACAAAGATTAGTTCATTCAATTATTTGGTAAGCAATGAAGTAAAATACATATATAATAAAGTAGCTAAACACATTAAAGTGATATATATTCTACTTCTGAAATGGATACATCCACCGATATTGGACTAGTCCACCCAAACAAGCTTCTCATCCCAAGTGAATTGTTAAGTGAACCATAATATTAAAAGAAGATGGAAGAAACAACCTTTCAAAAATGCACAAAGTTTCAGCTATTGAATCATCCAAGTCCAATAATAAATTTCGATCAACTATCCTATCACAAAGTACATTAAAAAATCTACAAAGTCGTGAAATTGCATATCTTGGACCATTTGGTAGAACTCCTCTCAAAGCAACAGGCAAAATTTGTTGCATTAATAAATGATAATCATGTGACTTTAAGCCAAGTATCTTACATTCTTTAATCGATACACAATTTTCAATGTTAGAGCCATAACCATCAAGTAACTACAAATTTGTTAATCTTCTACAAAAAAAAATTTGTTTGTCTTCTTTTAAAAGAGTGTACATTGCAGCAGGTAAGTATAATCGATCTCCTCACTTCTCAACATGTAACTCAGTTCTAATATTCATGCATTCCAAATCTTTACGAGCATTGAGTCCATCTTTTGATTTGCCTTTCACATCCAGAAGTGTGTGAATAATACTATTGCATATATTCTTTTCAATGTGACTCACATCCAAATTATGATGTAAAAGCAAGCTCTGCATAAAATTGACTTAATTGCTTCATATGTTATGAAATAGAATGAATCCATATTATGTTTCACAAAACAAATGAATTTAAAGTACAATGACACAAATTTATAAGCATACCTTTTAATATGACAATTCAAAGAAAATTAACTTCTTTTTCCATGTTTGTTCCTCATCTTTTGTTTTTCTCTTCCTTTTTTTTACTCTTCCCCTAGTTATTTACAATATTTTCTACCTTTACAAGAATTGCTTCACTTGTAAACCACTTTAGTTTTCCTCATAGCTCTTGTTTACCATTAAGCCAAGCTGTTTTTTTCGATATGGAAGGCCATGATCTAAAAATCTTCTATGACCCATGTATGAGAATTTTTTACTATGACGTAACCATTCAGAGCAAGTATCAAAGCGACAAATAAGACATGCAAATCTTCCTTTCATTAACCACCCAGACATATTTGCATAAGTAGGAAAACCATTTATAGTCCACATTAAGATTGCTCTTAAGTTGAATTTTGAGTTTGTAAATGCATCATACATGTCAACTCCACTTGTCCATAACAATTTCAAATCATCTATCAAAGGTGCTAAGTAAATTTCTATATCATTTCCTAGTTGTTTCGACCCAAGAATGAGTAATGTCGACATTAAATTATCCTTCAACATGTACAACCATGGAGGCAAGTTATATGTAACTAATATTACTGGTTACCAACTGTACCTCAAACTAAGTTCTTGAAATGGATTAAAACCATCCGTAGCCAATCCAAATCTAATATTTCTAGGATCTAATGCAAAAGATATGATTGTCATTTATAGTTTCTCATGCAGCTGAATTAACCGAATGCCTCATTTTTTCATCTATACTTTTGTTATTTTGATGCCATGTCAATTGTTTAGCTATTTCAGCCACTCCATACATTTTTCGAAGTCTTGGAATTATTGAAAAATAACGCAATACTTTCTTAGGAACTTTTGTCTTTTTTTGAGTGTGCTTAAATTTCTATCTAGACAAACCACATTTGGGGCATAGATCTACATCATGTAGCTCATTTCTCAATAATAAATAATCATTAATATAAGCATGTATCTTCTCATACCCAAGATCAAATGCCTTTAGAAGTCTTTTTGTTGCATATAAAGAACTAGAAAGAGTATGATCAGATGGAAGCAAATCACCAACAATCTTAAGCAATTCATTAAACTTAGTGTTTGATAAACCATATGAAGCTTTTAACTTGAATAAAACTATCGTTGCTGAAATATTAGTGTGTTCCAAGCAACTAGGATATAAAGGTGTCTCTACCTCTTCAGCTAAATGTGTGAGGTCTTCCTCTTCAATTTCATGTTCATTTTGTCTATCATGATCTTTTTGAATATATGCATGGTCTTTGTACATTTTGTATGTATCATTCATGGGTATATCTTCGTAGATAGAACCACATGTTTCAAGCCTTTCTCTATGAAAAAACCAATTAGTATATGTAGGATCCATACCTTTTATGACTAAATGCTCATATACTAAATCATAATGGTGGAGATCCAAGTTCTTGCATTTTGTACAAGGACACGATATTATGTCTATATTTCCTAAACTTGCACGCGCAAAATTGATAAAAATTTTGAGCACCATTTCTATATTCTTGAGACAACCTAAAAAAATCAAAATTACTTAAATTTTGAATAATGCAATAAGCAATAAATAATGCTATCTAATTTTATATGTGAGAGTTAACCTTGAAATATAGACCCATTTTTTATCTATATGTAGCTAAATATATCAATTCCTAAATAGAAGAACAAAAATAAGTCAATAGTAAAACTAAATAATGTTTCTAGTTACACTAGAAAATAAATTAATATCTCCAATCGTTTATTTTGTTTTGGATTCATTAGATGTAGGCTTCACTTGAATGTGCAAAACGAAATTCACATCACCCAAAATTTTCACACCAAAAATATAATTCAATTGATCAATAAAAATGATCTTTATAGAAGAAACACTTGTAGTCACTAAAATATCACCAAAATTCACAAAAAAAATGTAGGATCACTTGCTTAACACAAAAAAAGAGATTGATCTAATTTATTGGATATAAAAATAAATGACACAAGTGTAGACGCCAATTTGTCAAAATCAACCTTAGCATCCAGATAATGTGAATGGTTGGCTACTAATCTGATTTTCTTTTGTTTTTTTTAGAGACTCTAACATGTTTTTGACTTACCATATGCAATGAAACCAAACATAAGATTTCCTTAGGGTCTTACCATATGCATTCACAGTCTAATCTATAAAACCTAGATTTAGTCAAAAAGAAAAAAAACCATAAGAACAACCAAAAAATTAAATAATAATAATAATAGAAGAACAACAATAGTTACCAAACCCACAAGCAGAGATTTCATACCTAGCACAAGCAGAGATTTCGTTCCCAAACGCTCAAAGAAGAATAACAATAGTTACAAGCAGATGATTGTGTTGATTCTGCAGATAACGAATGAAGATTAACAAAAGAAAGACAAGCAAAGAAGATCGATAAACTGAAATACACAAAGAAGAAGAATAACTGTTATAAGTAGAGATTTCGTTCCCAAACGCACAAGCAAATATTTTGTTCCCAAATACAAGCAGAGATTTCATACATAGCACAAGCAGAGGTTTCGTTCCCAAATGCTCAAAGAATAATAACAATAGTTACAAGCAGATGATTATGTTTATTCTGTAGATAACGAGAAGATTAACAAAAGAAAGACAAGCAAAGAAGATCGATGAACTGAAATGCACAAAGAAGAACAACCGTTACAAGTAGAGATTTTGTTCCCAAATGCACAAGCAGATATTTCATTCCCAAATACCCAAAGAAGAAGAACAACAATGTGACGACCCACATTTTTTTTATCATCGGAACGACGGGTCCGACGTTCATGTACTCAATGTATTTTCTGGAATTATAATGAGAAAATACAAGATTTTTTTCCAATTTTTCTCAATTTCGGATTAATTATTAAGGGAATGGAAATAATTCAAGAAAATATAATTTTAAGGAGAAAACACATGAAAGTATTAGGAAAATGTGTTTTCTTGAGAAAAATAATTTATGAGATTGATTTATGAATTTTTGGAACAATTATCAGATTTTTAGAATGATAAATGAAATTTTTGGGATGAAAAATGTGATTTTTGGAGGAAATAATTAATTTAATGATGAAATGATTTATAACATTGGTATTTTGACGAAAAATGGTGAATTAAATAATTTATAATCGTAGAGGACGAAAAATGTGAAATTTTGATATATAATACATATATATGTGTATATGTATAAGTAGAAAAAAAAAACAACAAGAAAGGGGGGACCTGGGTTGGCCCAGGCCCCACTAGGCTGAGCGCCCGGCCCGCACGAGCAGGCGCCCGTGCGAGACTAGGGCCGGACGCGCGGCTCGGGCGCGTGGGCCGGCCCACGCGCCAAAGGGGGGTCCGACCCCCCTTATTTTCACGGATTTTTAGCGTTTTTTTGGGATTTTTGGCCGAATTTCCTGATTTTTCAGCCATTTTTCAGCCACCAAACCATGGAAACCCATGGTATTTGCACCCATGGTTTGGCCATCACTTCATGGCCTCCTTTGTGGCCAATCCAGGCTGCCAACCGGGCATCCAGCATGTGAAGCTAGATGCCACCTGGATGCCACATGTCACCCATTCTTGCCATGCAAGCCTCTCCCATGCAACAAAACCCCCTCTTGAGCTCAAACCCAAAAATTTT
>JAJIYU010006576.1:0-20382 GCA_030144865.1 Tinospora cordifolia
CTTTGTTGTTGCCAAAAAGCTCTAATCACTTGTGTGCATGTTTTTGTGGGGTGAGGATTCACTGTTTTAGGGGTTTCTGAAGTATTTTTCTTTTAGGTTCTTGGGAAGTTCATTATGATGATGTTTATTTTTTGGGCTGAAAAATCACTTTTTTAGTTCAAAAGCACTTGATCTTACTACAGAATGAAATTCTTTTAACCAATTTGACCGAAAATAGCAGTTTTAAGTTTTTTTGGAGACCCTTTTAAAAGAATTGTCTATCTTTTCAGCGAAAGATGATGTTTGCGTGTTTGATCCAATGTGCTATAGAAGAAGAAGAAAAAAAGAAAAAAAACACATTTGTTTCTGCCGCGCAATGAAATGCATATTACCAATTTGAAGTATATTATGACAGGATTGCATTATCAAATTTATTTGTGAACTTAGAGAATTTTGTGAATTTTTTTCTTAATATAATGATAGATACAAGAGAAACGGCATCTTGCCAATGCTTAAAAGAAATTCAGGTGTTAAACTTGCACCTCAACGTTGGCAAGATAATGCTGCTGATGGTTGCTTTGATGTCGTATTCACATTTGAAGAGAAGGTTTTTGATATGGTTATTGAAGGTTAGTATGTTACGTTATTAACTATAGTTTTTTTTTCTTTTTTTCCGCTCTATTATACAAATGAGTATTTGAATGATTAGAAGCATGATCTTTTTCCTGTCCATCAATAAACACTAAATGTCAAGATCATTACTCAAGGATTCAAAACCAATTTATTTAGAATTATAAAACAAAGACAGCGAATCATTGCAAAAAAAAAAAAACAAAATTCATAGTTCAATTTGTTTGGTTTTGATATAAAAATGAGATTTGGGAACATAGAAGGAACATAGGGAATATCATCTAAATAAGTGTAAAACCACCATCAAGGACTAGATGAACCACAACAGCAACTTGAGCAAGAGCTTCAACCCCATTGCCCATTATGAACATCCTTTGTTTGAGATTGACCTTCTTGCTTCTTATGAACATTTGCATAGAATTGAAAATATGAATAGTGGCTTCTAAATAAATGCTACCTTTCTTTGCTAACCACTTCTTACGACCATAGCAATCTTTCTTGAGATGACTTCGTTTCTTTAAAAACAAAACATTATACTTACTTCTTTCCCTTTGGCTTCTATGCTTGATTGGTCCACATTTAGTGTAGTTTTTTTTTTTTTCCTCTTCGTGTGTGTTATATCCAAATCTAATATATTTCTTATACTCGTTAAAAAATTTTACTTTTTGACCCATTTAATGTGCTTCTTTGAGCTTCCATGACTTGAGCAACGCTTCCTCATGAGCAAACATGCTAATTAATCATATTAGCTTTTACTTTTATTTTTAAGATATCAAACTGTATAGGAGTTTATAGTGAAGTATATACAATGAATCATTAATTTTTATATCCAGTTCTTTTAATTGATTTGCAATGCTTATCACTTTCATGATGTAGTCTTTGTCCACTATGTCTATCATAGATAATTGTCACTAATTGTGTCATAAGATTGCCTGGTAGTGATTTGGTGGAAATAGTAAAGTTTCCTCTAAGGCCTTTAGGTAGGTTTTAGCCAGTGATGCATCATGAATGACTTTTCTAATATAGGAAGGAATATTGTTTTTCATGTATTTAGGCTTAAGCAGTTATAGCTCTCCTACTATTCTCATTCTCTTTTCATCTTTGGTCCACTAATACAAAAGGCCAAGTCCACGTTTCCTAGCCTTAGGCTAAGGAACAATTTTTCTTTCTAGTACAAGAAACAATACCTAGTTAAGGCCTTTGTACATGGTAATGAACTAACTATAGTATGTAATGAACATCACATACAACGAATAAGGTCACACATAAACAAACAATTGGATTGATGGGGAAGTCCATTAAATTTTCTAGAATTAATCAACACAAGTGAAACTAATTAATAATTTATCCTTTGCCAAAACTATATATGAGTGAATCTCCCACTAGTGAAAGCATTATCCACCAATGGGACTAAATCATAACGGATTTTTTTTTTTTTTTTGAATACGCAAATCATAAGGGATAATTAGAATTAACTCTTTGAAGCTAAATAATAAACAAAGCAAATATATTAATTACCCAAATTTGTTTACTTGTATAAGCTTAATGACCCCATATATGTATGTATGTATGTCCATATATGTATGTATGTATGTATATGTGTGTGTGTGTGTGTGTGTGTGTGTGTGTGTGTGTGTGTGTGTGTGTGTGTGTAACGACCCTCATTTTGTAAAACCTAGTGTGTCAGTTTTGATTGTATATTTTTCTTAAAATTAGTAGAACTATTTGTGACAACCGAGATTCGAAACAATAAGCAACACGGTAGGCATAATAGAAAAAAAAAAAAATAGTCACCATGATAACCATAAGCCATCACCACGAAATCGTGGATTGCCCACTTTTCTTTCTCTATTGAGTGGAGATTAAGAAACACATGACAATTAAAGCTAGAGGTGGCTATTTGAAAGAGGACTTGATATCTTAAGTCGCGATGAAGGAATGCATGCAACCAATTTATAATCCATTTTCTTCTCCAACACATCTCTTGTTCTCTCATTCTCTCATTCTCTCATCTTTTTCCTGCCAAGAAATGAAAATTCAACTTCACCTCAGACTTCAACCTTAGAAAATTAGGATTAATTCGAAGAGTTTGAGAAATTTGAAAGAATTTTTGTAAAAATTTGTCGACTTAAAAAAAGTTAAAGAAATACTATGTAAATGCTAAAAATATGCGCCATTTCTACTAAAAATGATGAAAACAAATATAAATAAATACATTTTATATATACAAGTATAAATGTAATAGTTTATAACATGTATTTTAATATTAACAATGTTTAATTCACATTGCGCATGTTTACTTAAAACTGTTATAAAAAAAGAAAGAAAAAAAAAACTTTTTGACAAATTCTAATGGTCTTTTAAACATAAACCCTAGATCAATTAATCGATGTCTCTTTAGTAGCTATAAGCGCAAGTGTATTTGATCTTCTCTATTAATTACGAGAGATGACTCTCATTTCTTGTGTTTCTCTCAATGCTTCTCCTCGTAGGCTCTCAGCTTATTTTTCTCTTGATTGTCTCTCTTTCAAGTTATAACTTGTTCTTCTTTCTCTTAGATAGCCACTCGTAAATTGTACATATTTTGCCTTCAATCTTCTTCATTTATAGAGCGATTTTTTTAATGATCTCCGTGATTGTACAGAAGAAAAATTTTTGTGTACCATATAAATTCTTTCATTAAAACATGCCTTTTTTATGGCTTGTATGCATTTTTTTTTTTTGCAAAAATCGTCGAAACTTTGATTTTAGGTGAACTTCGCTGATTTTTTTGAAAAATTTGACAAAATTTTGTAATTTTGTAGTTACCTGTGAACTTCGCTTTGATTGTCAAGATTACCTAATTAATTCGGCTAATTTTGTCAAAATTTGGCTAATTTTCATACCATGTTTCTTGCAATTGCACTTCTCCTTCCATTCTTCATTGTTGATGATTAAGAGCTCAAACTCACATGATTTTTTATGGCAACTCAAAGGGCTTAAAGAGTTGATGACTGACCATTAGAGGGCAAATCCTTGCTTGTATAAATTTCATTTTGAGGTAATTTGCTCCTTCATGTAAGTTGAATTGGTTTTGGTGATTGCACGATGATTTGCTCTTGTTGATGCATAAATTGGTGGTAGGTTGGCATTGATTCCATATAAGACACTTTGCACTTGATTCTAGGCTACGTTTTGTGGCTGTTTTACATGAATTTTGAGGCCATTGGAATTCATATGAGAGGAGATTAGGTTCTCTAAATTCTGGATATGAAATCAACAGTTTGAACTGTGCAACGTAGCTGGAAACCCTTGATGAAAATAGTGCTTGTCATGCATAGTTTCAAATGTGATCATCGTGGAGTTATGATAATTGTATTTTGAGTTACATAGCTTCTGTTTTTAGCATGATTTTGAATGTTTAGCCCCCTATTTTTTTGCTGAAAATAAAATGGTAAATTGACAATTATGCTCATAATATAAATGTGAGGTTTGATGAATTACAATTACTTAATCGTGAGCTAGTTGTTATGCTACAAATTGCTGATTATCTGGCAATGATAATTAGGTTGGCAAGTACTTGTTTTATGGGCCGGAATGCTCAAGATTACAGAGCCCTAAAGATCCCCTTGCTGGATTTAAGAAACCATGACATATAGTGGTGCATTTTGTTGCCTATCTCTCATTTTGTTGTGCAGAAATAGCAACTGAAATATGTGAGTAAAAGGGGTATCAAACGCTGTTTAAAAATTGTGAGAAAAATTCAAAGAGTAAGGGTGTTTGATTAATTTGGAAATTTTGGCATAAATTAGATGAATGTTTTACTTGTAGAAAATTTGGCAAAATTGCTATGCAAAGGCAGTTTTTTAAGGAGAAGTATGCTTATTGAGCATAAATGATCTTCAAGATTTCTTGATCATACCAACACAAAAACCTGACTAGTCCACCCTAGTGAGCCTCGTTTGCCTGACTATTGTTAAGGCTCAATCATGCATTTATATTAGAGTGTCAAGTAGAGTACTAAACGTAGCAGAAGCAATTATTACAAACGCAGCAGAAAGTTACATATTCATATTATTTACAATGTTTTTGAAATTCATTTATCTTCTACAAATCTATGGTAGACAAGACTTTTAAAAAACAAGAAAGAAAAAACCTATGCACAAGGGACCTCAAGATTTATGTTATCACCACTCCTTTCCCCTTCTCGGACATTGAAGGACTTGAAAGGAAGGGTATTGGGCCCTAAAAACAGTGGCTGGCTCAATGACTAGTAATTTGAAAGAAAAACATGTGGCAAATATTCTTATGTATGCATAAACAAATAAATATGTTGTGCAAATGCAAAATATGTACTCCATGTCAAATAAATACACTGAGTTATCGGAAATCAGTGCAATGTCACATCTGAGCAAGTTCAAGAAATCTCAATTCCGTTAATTGGCACATAGGTCTAATTAGCATTATCCAGTGTTCGCAAATTGAAACCTTCACTAGGCCAACTGTACATCTAATGATCTCCAAGGCTAATACTCGTGTTCCTCATCATAGGTCATATAAACCATTAGTCCATGAATCCAAACTTTGAGCCTTGCAAGGTGTTGAGAGGACACGCTAGAAAAGGCACCTCCATCCTCTTAAGGAATCGAGAGCGCTTGCTACAAACAATCTGAGGGACCATACCTCGACCCTTGAAAGAATTGAATAAAGGGATCGACAAACGATGGATTTTGACCCATTACATCCAAAACCCATTGCACTGAGAGTCCACTCAAGTTAACTTGGTCTTCAAGACTCTCTTCGGTATCACATCAATCATATATATATATATATATATATATATATATATAGTAGTTATACATCGTGAAACACCTCAACTCCCAATCGGACCTCCCGTCACGTGCTATGGGTCTAGCGTATAGATGTGCCCCCTTAGGTAGAGATGCTTCACGTGCGGTTCGTTGCCTATTGAGAATTGAAATACTACTTAAAAATATTCCTGTTAAAATCTCTTTCTTTAAATTCAAGTTCCTGCTAGATTGTTCTTAAAGAAATATATAGAAACACATTTTTCATAAAACAAAAGATTAAAATAACTTTCTACTATATTCATTGGATCTCCATAGTTAGACAAAACAAACTAAAATCAGAAACTATAAATCATAAATCGCAAATCACGAATTACAAATCACACAGCAGAATCATTTAAAAAAATAACTTATATTAAAACAATAACTGTTAAATATATAATATCATTCAATAGTTATGTTAAAACATTGAAATATTTTTCAAGTCCAAAATAAAATAAGATACATGTAAATCATTTCAGTAAAAATAAGCAAAATACAACCTCCAAATCCTCCTATCTCGAATAACCTCTCTCATGAAGTTTTCAGTGAAAAGTGAGAGTTTTCTAATGTAGGTTCCAGCATTCTACGTCTATGTGTACCTAAAAAATAGAAATAGAGTGAGCTCATAAGCCCTGTGGATCATTCTTATACATCACACACATTATATAGATCAAAATTCAAAACATTACAAACACTTTCACACATTAGGCATTTCAAACATTCAATGTTTTGGTTGTAATCTAAGACCGGAAGAGTGTTGAGATGACTCTCGGTATTCCCTGTTATTTGAAACAGAAACAAATCTCAGGTAACACCTAAGGTTGGTTACTTGTCAGAATCATAATGCGAGCGAGTGTATTTACTGCCACATAATACTATCTCTCAAGGACTTCTAGCTGTCCCAGACAGCTCAAGGTTGAGAATACCTACAATCTACCTTGTGCCTCGTCGATCTCAAGTAGTGACATATAGGAGATGCCATCTCGATTTGCTCCAGGCTCGTCGATCACACTGGTACGTAGATTCTTAATAATCCTTCATCTTATTTTAGTTTCACATACCAGTTCAGTTATACTAAACATAGCACAACACAACGATTGAATTATGCATGCTATTGAAAATGACAATTTATATGAATAAATAATGAAGTTTCAGTGCATGTTTTCCTATTCATGCATGCAATAAATAAATAATTATTCATCATAACATCAACCAAGCACTTCAAACAATTTCAATCAATTTCATAATAAAATTCTAATAACCTAGAACTATTCAAACAGATGTTTCAAATTTTTAATCTACATAATACGTATGAGCAAGGAAATCACGCCCACCTGGAAATGATGTATCCTCCTTGCATCACCTCATAGAATCTCAATGCTCCAAAATTTTCCTCTGCAATTTATATTAATAATGATCATAAATCCTTAAATTTTGATTAACCTATCTATAATGAATTTAAGAATTCGAAATTTAGATACTCATAGACTCTAGTATTACTTTTATTAAATTTAGAATTTTTCCCTAACACTTAGTTTTGTTAGATCTTAAATGAATTTTTAAACTTGGATCTATAAACCTTCAAGCTTTATTTTCAATTCCATACTTTTAGTCCCCAAAAATAATTGACTCATGTTCAATAAATTTCATTCCAAATGAAAATAAGGTTTCCATATCTAAAAGTTAAACTAACTCCAAAATATTAATTTATCACATGAAAACCTCCAAACCAATCCGTAAAATAAAATATTTCTTCCATGGAAAATTATTCATATAAAAATAATATTTTTCCATCACAGATTTCTTAGATTCTAAGTCTCAAAATTTTCATTTCCTCCTCAATTTTAAATAATAAAATAGAATAAGTCAATCTTAAGACTCTTTCTTAAATGATTAATTTCTATTTCAAGAAGGCAGCTCTAATATTTATTATTTACATCAAGATTCCAAATAATTTTAATCTCCAATTATATTCATTTCATATCAAAATCATTCATTCATCTCCTAAACTCCAAATGAATAATTTCTTTTCATAAATCAAAGACCATACTTTTTCACATTTAAATCTCTAAATTTCCGAACCCCCTGAACTCCAATATCAATATTCCAAACATCCATTCAAAGATCCATATAGTTCAAAAATAATAGTTCTGACATAAAAATATTAAATAAGGCTTTAAATTCATATTTTCACTATTGAAAGTTCAAATTTTTTTAAATCTCATTCTTCGCATCTAAAATCAAAGAAAATAAATTTCAAACTATCTAAAATTTAAAAATCTAAAAAAAATATATATATGTATTATACCTTTTTTTGTCTTCTTTGCGTGAGTAGACGCTGCTTCGCTTCTCTGTTTAGTTTTGCGCACTAGCAGCAATGCACCAGCAGTGTTGCTGGTTTTCGTTCTTCGTCGCGTGCCAAAATCTAGCAACACGTTCAACCTCTTCCTTTTCTTCACGGACTAGCCATCACGCACTCATCTTTTTCAATCTTTATGGTTTCATTCAACAACACTTAACGCGATAGCACAATCTTCTTCATTTCAGCTTCCTTCTTCCTTTCTTCCTGCTGTTCGTCATTCCTTCTTTGCACAAACGCAGTAGCAGCTCATCACGCACGACGTCTTCATTGTTCCTCTTCTTCACAAACCAGTTGATGCATCCTTCTTCTTCAATCTTCTTCCACAGTTGGATTTTGTTCTTCACTCACCAAAATCGCACCAGATCTGCATCCCCTCCTCTTTATTCGTCCAACGCACCAGCTCAACCCAAAATTTTAGACCTGATCCCCCCCCCCCCCCCCCCCCCCCCCCCCCCCCCCCCCCCCCCCCCCCCCGCCCCCCCTCCTTTTTGGCCTCTCATGCCTACGTGAGCATCATATATCTTTATTTATTTATTTTCCTTTCAATCAATCAATATTTCCACCAACTAACATTTCATTTATTTCATATGATTTATAACTCATTTCTTTCTTTTTTTTTTTTTTTTTCTCTGTGAGCTCTCAGATCGTAAGCATCATATTATTTTCATTTATTTTTTCAAACCCTAGTCTATGTATAAATTTACTTCTTAATTAATAAATTTTTTATTTTGTATTTTTTTTGCGAACCTCGTATTTTTTTCTAAAACCTAATTAATTTTAAAATTCATACATTATTTTTTCATATTGTAAAGACTATTATTTATTTTATTTTTTGTTATTTTATTTTGAATTCTCATTTTTTTATAAAAATAATATTTTATTTTATATTTACTCGCGACGTGTACGCGTTCGTTAAATTCTAGGGTGTTACACATCGAGTCCTTCCTTAGTACTCATTACATCTCCCATGTGTTTAAAAATAGTTCACGCTAATTACAATACCATATTCTATATGACAACACATGTGAGAAAATATAAACATATGGTTATACAAAATCAAATGCATAAGTAAATAAATTGAAATTACTACTCATTGTAGTTCGCTTCCCAATTCCTTTGAGACGTATGTTCGTGAAATATAACTCAACCTAGGCATAACATATTCACTTCTCTATTCGATGAAGTGCACACCATTGACTCATCACTTTTCTAAATCTACAAGTCAAACCTACTTTGATCGCCATTTGAACGATTCAACAATGGGTCAGCAGCTTACCTTTTTATCAAATATAGGTCCCTAAAGCTAATACAACTTAGGTTGGTATGATCAACAAATTCTAAGGGTCATTTATGCTTAGTAAGCATACTTTTACTTTAAAAATACATGCATAGAGGTCATTTTGTTGAATTTTCTGTGGATAATCATCCGATTTACACCAAAATTTTCAAATTTATGAAACACCCTTAGAGCTACTCTCTGGATTTTTTTTTTCATGATTTCTAAACAAGGTTATACCGTTTTTACGCACGTATTCTTGAGATAGGCAACAAAATACACCACTATATGCTATGATTTCTTTAATCTAGCTAGAAGGTCTCTAGAACTCTGTAATCTTGAGCGTTCCAACCTTAAAACAAGTATTTTCAACCTAATTGTGATTCAAAACATAGGTGAAATGATCAACATTTTGCACCACAACAACTAGCTCACCATTAAGTAATTATAGTTCATCAAACCTCACATTCATGTTATGTGCATAAATGCGAATCTATCATTCTATTTTCAACATGAAAATACAGGTCTAAGCATCCAAATCATACTCAAAACAGAGGCTAAGTAGCCCAAAATATAATTCTCACAATTCCATGATCACCGCATTAAAAACTATGCACTAGAAGCACTTTTTTCATTAAAATTTTCGAGCTAAGTTGCATAGTTCAAACTATTGATTTCATGTTTAGAATTCATATAACCTAATCTCATCTTATATGCATTCAAATGGCATTAGAATTTCATGTAAAATAGCTTCAAACCATGAAATTCATTCCAAATTACCACCAATTTATACATCAACAAGAGTAAACCATCATCCACTCGCTAAGACCAACTCAATTTACATGTAGGAGCAAATTATCTCAAGATGAAACTTATGTAAGTTAGGATTTGCTCTGTAATGGCCGACCTTTCGATGCTTATCTAATACCCAATAGACTTGATTTTCAACTATGTTGTACAACTCTTCAAGCTCTTTGAGTTGCCATCAAAATCATGTGAGTTTGAGTTTTTAATCACCAGCAATGGAGGATGGAAGGAGTAGTGTAATTGCAAAAAAAAAAAAAAAAAAAGATGAGAGAAGAAGAGGAGTTTTAAATAGGTTGCATGAGCTCTTCCTTTTGCCACCTTACATCTCAATTGCATGCAAGGTAGCCACTCATCGCTTTAGGTGACATGCACATTTCTTACTACTACTCAACAGAGAAAGAGGCATGGGCAAAACCACAGTTTAGTGGTTGCTTCTCTGGCTATATATGTGTGTGTGCATCATGCATCGATAAACGTCATTAAATAGTAGCATTTAAGGCATAAGTACGAATATTACAATCATTGAGAAATAAGCGTCACGTAAATCAAAGCATCTCAACAAGAACTACATAACATGCCTGGATCAATCTAAAGCACTATGCAAATAACATAATTTGCACTAAAAGAACACACAAAAAATTATACATAAACATGTTTATGTTACACCTTATGTTCAGAAAGCCCCCTTATATATTTTATTTAGTTAATGCCATGCACCAAAATGGATTAACAATAATAATTGAACATGGCATGTAGTGTTTAAATAAGGGTGAACTTTCTTTGTTCAAAGTAAAATTATTTTTTAGGTAAAAACTATGGCAAGGTATTGCAATGAACAATAAACAATAGTATTTAAATGTGGAAATTGCTTGCTATTGTTGCTACATGTCTCATGTGAATTGAAATAGATAGGTTTGAGATTTATTTTGAAGCATAATTGATAAGCTTGTTTAAAGTGAAGGTAACAACAAACACACATATACACACACATGCATCACACTAAACGAGCAAGTGCACATGGGACAATGTTAGATCTATTGCACGAGATTGCTTATCTAAATAGTGAATATGACTTCAAGAATCCATGATAAAACAAAAACCAAAACAATTCTTACACAAAAGACTTTTGTCTTCTTGTTGTGAGGAGAATGCTCCATTTTATCAAGAGATAAAACAAGAGATAGATGCCGTGCAACTATTTATCAAGAGAAGAGAAGAGAAAATTTGCTTTTTATTTTCTTGTTGATTAAACAAGAATATCCAAAATACAAGATTCATTTGGGGTGCAATAAAAACAAAATAACTCTTTTTTTTTTGAGACAAAACAAAGCAACATATATTAATGGGGCACTAGAGGTGCAAAACTGCAAAATTTAAACGGTATAAAAGAACACAATACAAAACAAAGCAACAAAAAGCAATAAGCTCACAACCAATTTTGCACCCATAGTGTAATCACCATTTATTTTTTAAAGCAACTTACTCAAAACTAACCAAATTAATAATACTCTCCCATAAGTTGTGCACCTCACTATTTGTCCCCAAACATGCATTACTTTCCGACCAAATCATCCACAGGGCTGCAAGAGACGTTGAAATCATCATCCTCTTTCCACTTTTCCACTCAAGGTAAGAGACTGTTGCAGGAATAAAGTATAAACAATTGTGAAGAGAAGTAATGAGGAACAAGTTTCCCACCCTTTTATGCCATTCTCCATACAAACTCATTGGGAAAGGGCAATGAAATAAAATATGTTAGCAGTCTCTAATCATTCTTACGGCAAAAAGGATAACAATGACGAAGGATAGCGTAGTTGGCAAGGATGAGGATGCAAGGACTCAACTTAGGCGGTGTAGGGAGGCTAGTTAGAAGGAGCAATGATGGAAGGCCAATGGTTACTAACCAAGCGGTGGGGTACAGTGGTGGGCCCATCACCATAAATGAATGAAACACTATTCACTTGAGCCGGGCTATATCAAGCACAAATAAAGACGAGGAACAAAGATCAAGAGGATTGGATCCACATAACGACCCAAATGAGGCTAGGTGGATCCAATGCGCGAAGCCCAGTTAGAGAGGAGAGATTCGACGGGCTTATTAATGAGGCGCATGGTTTGGATAAGTCCAAAAACAGAACTAAACAAGGAGTGGGCCCTGATCAAAAGACAGACTTGAACAGGCCTAAATTGAAAGTCTACCAAAGGGCTAGGATATGAAGTGAACGCAATAAGCTTGGGGCTATGGCTTATTAGGAAGCCCAGATGGAAGATCATGGGTAGGACTTGGACACTGATTCTGATTCTGATTATTAGGAATACTTGACCCAGACTGAGTCGAAGAGAGTCCTAGATACTCTACTCATAGACATGGACCAAATCGACAAAGAGACAAGATTGCAAAAGGACATAGAGCATCGGCTTGGACATTCTCACAACCAGGTACGCACTTATAACTCTGAGTATCCTCCCTCCAACTTCCCCAACAGATTTGATGAATCTGGATTGAGCCATGTTCCATCTACTAAAAGAGACAGACGGAGAAAAGGAATACAACGATGATAGACAACCCCAGCTCAGAAGACA
Source organism: Tinospora cordifolia (assembly GCA_030144865.1). NCBI lineage: Eukaryota > Viridiplantae > Streptophyta > Magnoliopsida > Ranunculales > Menispermaceae > Tinospora > Tinospora cordifolia. Next base: position 12,467 of record JAJIYU010006576.1, read on the forward strand.
AACATATCGGAGGGGGAGAAGTAGATGATCGGCGGGCATGATAATAACGAGTCTCTAAGAGTGACCCTAGAAGTAGGTATGAAAGGGTCAGAGAAATCCTGTTATCGGTTAATGCCCAGCTGATCGCAGTCCAATAGGCCTTCGGAGGGGGGTAATGGGTGTTGAAGCTTTCATGAAGATTATTAGTTGGAATATCCACGGATGCAGAATAAGGAAGAAAAGAAGGGCTATTAGGAGATCTTTATCTATGGCAAAGGTGGATCTGATAACTTTCCAGGAAACAATGAAGGCTGCAATTGACCAGAATTTGATTGCAGACCTATGGAAGAGAAGATTTGTTGATTTGGTGACGCTTTCGACAGAGGGCAAGGCAGGGGTGATTTTGATAATGTGGGACACCCACAATATGGTGATAGATGAGAAATAGGAGGGATCCTATTCCCTCACTATTAAAATCAAAGGTGGCAATAAAGGTGCTTGGTGGTTCACAGTGGTTTACGGACTGTGTGATAATGAAGGAAGGGAGGATTGCCTCATTGAGCTTGCCGCAGTGTCGACTTACATTTAGGGAACCTGGTGCATGGGAGGTGATTTTAACATGGTCCAAAATATGGTCAAGAAGAAAAACAAAAATCACATCAAGAGCATAATGAGGAAATTCAATGACTAGATTCAAGACATGCATTTATATGAGCTGGAGCTTAAGAACATGTCATATACATTGAGCAATAGAAGAATCTCACCAGCAATGTCGAAGTTGGATAGATTTCTCTGTTGCGAACAATGGGGGAAAACATTCAACCATCAAAGAATATGGGGTTTGCAGGGGATAACTTCGGACCACTGGCTGACTATGATGGACACAAAGGGGACTAAGTGGGGTCTGACCCCCTTTCACTTCGAGAATGCTTGGCTACAATAGCCAAAAATAAAAGAGCTGCTGCAATAGGAGTAGGCGACAGACACAAGTCAGGGATGGGCAGGATATAAGATAATGCTGAAGCTTCAAAACTTGAAAGAAAAATTAAAGCAATGGAGGAACGACCAGGCAGCAGGGGACAAAATCAGGAAAACAAAATTAATGGATAACTTAACAATGCTAGATAGGTGATTGGAGACAGAAGAGGACTCAGATTTGTTGGATGAAAGGAGGAAGTTGATTGAGGAGATATAGGCTTTGGAGTGCAAGTAGGAAAGGAAGTGCAGACAACGAGCCAAGGAAGGCGATGTCAACACAAGATTTTTTTTTTTTTTTCTTTCATAAAGTGTTATCTTTGAGAAAATCTAGAGCCACCATAAAAAAACTAGTGGACAAAGCAAGGTACCTGGTAGAAGACGCAGAGGACATTCAAAAGATGATCATGGAGTATTTTGCTGGGTTGTTTAAGGAAAAAACCTACAGGACATGGGGAATAGAGGGACTCTAATGGCAGAGAATCTCAAAAGAGGATAGTCGTTGGTTGGAAAGAGAGTTTGCAGAAGAAAAAATAAAGGAGGCAATTTTCAGTTGCGATGGGAGCAAGGATTCCGGTTCGGATGGATTCACTGTGGCGTTCTTCCAGCATGAATGGGAAACAGTCAAACAAGACATTTTGGAATGCTTGAAGGAATTCCACAGCAACGTTGTTGTTAATAGGAAGTTGAATGAGACATATATCTGTCTCATACTGAAGAAAATCAATTCTATTCGGGCGGATGACTTTCGGCCAATAAGTCTTAGCACGAGCTTATACAAGATCATTGCTAAGACCTTGGCCAACAGGTTGTGGGTAGTACTTCCTCACACAGTAAGTGAACATCAACTTGCTTTTGTTAAGGAGAGGTAAATAACGGACGCCACTTTGATTGCGAATGAAGCTGTGGAAGACTATAAAGTCAATGGCAAAGAAGGCCTATTATTAAAAGTTGACTTCGCAAAAGCATACGACTCAGTACGATGGAGCTTTTTGGATTTTGTTCTAAAACAAAAAGGGTTCGAAGATCTCTAGCGTAGATGGATGCATGCCTGTTTACAAACAACCAATTATTCAATCTTTATCAATGGAAGACCTATAGGGAAGGTCACTGGATTGCGGGGACTTCTGTAAGGTGATCCTTTGTTCCCGTTCTTGTATAACATAGTTGCTGATACTCTCACCAGGATTTTTTGGAAAGTTGTTCAGGAAGGAAAGTTGTAAGGCCTGACAGTAGGAAGAGATGAGGTTCAATTCATTCACTTTCTCTTCGTAGATGATTGTTTAATCTTTATGCGGAATAAACAGGAAGAATTGAAGGTCATAATGGATGCCTTAAACGCTTTTTGCTTTCTAACGGGACTGAAAATTAATGACAACAAAAGCCTAATGCTGGGTATCAATATTGAGAAGGAGGTAGTGATCAAAGTGGCTGCCAATCTAAAGGTAGCTCTAGGATATTGACCATTGATGTATCTGGGAATGCCATAAGGAGGTAATCCATATAAAGCAAATTTTTGGGATCCAGTCATCTAAATTATCAATAGAAGAACCATTGGTTGGAAAAGGAGTTATTTATTAAGGGGAGGTAGACTGTTATTACTTAAAATAGTGTTAGAAGCCCTGCCAACATACTATTTGTCGATATTTTGAATGATGAAGAAGGTGGCTGGTAGTATTGAAAGACACATGTGAAACTTTTTGTGGAAATAGGAAGACTTTAAGAGGGGACAACACATGGTTAATTGGGCCTAGGTCTATAAAACATTTTGGCACGGAGGCTTAGGCATAGGAGGAATGATTAAGAGGAATGGGACCCTAAGGGGCAATGGTGTGTGTCGCATGATGGAAGATCGAAATCAATGCGGGCAAAAGTAGTTCGGAGTATGCATGGACCAAACGCCTTTGGGAGAGAAGCCTGCTTGAATAAAAAAATGCAGCTACATGTCTCTATGGAAAGACATATACAATTTATATGGGCAGTTTCAGTCTCATATAATATGGAAAGTATGAAAAAGAGACAGCATTGATTCTGGGGAGATACATGGTGCGGTAGGGAGAAGTTAAAGGACATGTTTCCTAATATCTATAGGTTGTCAAAGAAGCATGAGGCCTCATTATCTGAGTTAAGAATCTGTAGCAATGAAGTGGATAGCGAACAGTGGGGTTGGAATCTTCATTTGTATAGGAATATAAGGGATGAACATGTGGAAGAATTAAGTGAACTGCTCACCAAACTGCACGAATTCCATCTTCAAGGAACAGAGGGCGAGGATAGACCAATTTGGAGTGGCTAGACCAGCACACAGTTTTTAGTTAACTCTTTTATGGAAAAGTTGACAGCTCGATTCAGCATTCAGATGAACATCTGAGCAGAGTTCACTTGGAACATTAAAGCCCCTTTGAAAGTGAGAATACTAGCTTGGTTAATTAGCTTAAACAAGCTGAAGACCACGGGAAATCTCCAGAAGCGCTATCCCAATTATATGCTAAATCCATCTATATGTATAATGTGCAGGAACAACGCGGAGAGCTCACATATGCATAATGTGTGAACAAAATTTTCTTCTAGTTTTGAAGAAAATAGAATTGAGTACACTAAAGGTCAGTGGAAATAAATTTATTGTTTTATTATTTTATGTTGATGATAATCTACTAGCTAGTAGTGAGCTAGGAATGCACATGACACTAAAATAAATTTTATTTCCAAGTTTGAAATGAAGGATCTTAGGGAGACTTCTTTTGTTTTCGGCATAGAGATTTTTCAAGATAAATTTCATAGATTTCTTTCATTTTCACAAAGAAGCTATGTTGATAGAGTTCCTAATATGTTCAACAAGTGAAATTGCAATGGTGGAAATGACCCATTGTTAAGGGCAAAAAATTTGGAAAGTTCCAGTGTTCAAGAACTAACCTAGAATGGCAACAAGTGAAAGACATTACATAAACTCTAGTACTTTGGAAGGTTGAAACATATGGACATCAAAAATTTAATTGTTAGAGACAGGATTTTGAACTAGTTAGTGTCAATGAAACACATAGGTTCAGAACATATGATTGTTGATCTCATGACTAAAGAGGTTTGTTGCTTGTGTAGTGTCGTTAACTGAAACACTATTGGGCGAAGGCATGAGAACCTTTCTTTTTGTGGCTGCCAAAGTACATGCATTATTGCCTTTTATTATCTTCACTTGGATATTATGCTCTTCAATTTATACTGACAAAGTAAGAGGATAATAGATTTTTATGTCTTTTATTGGATGATAAACTCATAAATTAAGTAAAACCAAGTAAGAGAATGCTATATGTATGTGTGTGCTTTTATGTAATTTATATGTTCTCTATGATAAAAGGAAATTTTCCATTGTAAATTAAAATTAGTTATTTGTTGTCGCTTGATGGAACTGTCATCTCGCAACTACAAGAAGATGGTTCCAGCATTTATAGTTTAAGTTTTGAAGTGTTCTTTAATTTGGGATATTCCATCAATCTTGACACTCTAAGGAAGTGTATGAGAAGGTTAAAGAACTTCTTGAAATCAATCTAAGAAAATGGCACTTTTTTTTTTCTTAAGTTCTGCGTTATATTGTCATTTATGGCAATGTTGGGCTTTAAATTCCCTGAATAGTTGCATTAGAGGGAAAAACTGGTTAATGACCCTCATAATCCGGCCAATAATTGTGTCTACTATCTAGGATTATTGGTAAAAGATAAATGTATGTTATGTAAATAAAAATATCAACAATTATGTGAGGATATATAAACTCAAACAATAGTGGAATTCATTTGGGCTGTGTATCACGTGCTGGGTGAAATCTTCAAAACATTAGAAGATGGAAAAAGAAGAAAGAAAAGAGATCTTTTGTTTGCCAAGCAATGGTTTTGAATTATGACATCATTTCAGCTTTGCTAATGATCATGCCAGCAATTAAAGCAATGAACTTACCCCAAGGGGGGAAAAAGTAGAAAGCAGTCATGTGCCTATGTTATTATTATTTTAAAAAAATATATATTTTGGTTCCCCTTTCCATAAGTCCCTTTTTTTTCCTTTGAAATGGTCCAATTTATTGGGCTCTTGTGAAAGTTTAAATTTTTAGGGTTTCACTCGATGAAAAGTCGTTGGTATGTCGGCTATAAGGGTTAGTAAGGCGGCTTGCGAGAATCTCATCACTAGCAAAGGACCGAAGGACTATCCAAACATCAGTGACCAGCGTAAACATACTTTATTCTTATAGAGGTTATATACAACTGTGACAGCATTGAGTCATCCTCATAGTATTTAATACACCTAGCAGTAATTACCCCCTATCACATTGGTACACTTCCATCTGAGTTCAACGGGCCAAGCTGTGACTGGGTAATCTCCACTCCATGGACTTCGTAGTACTATTTAGCTGGATACATGCACAAGTTATTCATTCCCAACATCCTAAAAAGTCCTTATTCTATGCATATTTTATTTGGTGTCCCATCGAGATTTCTTAGCAAGTTAAGGAAGTGCGACAAAATTATAAAACAATACCCTCCACCTCTAATATATGTTAGACAGGACAGAGCCGTGCTATTTCCTCAACAGTTTGTGGGTATTAAAGATACTTAACCATTAGAATTAAATTTAGTGGCTTTAGTGTTGTGGGGAAAAAAAAAAAAATAATGTGGAACTATTTTTGAAGACTTTTTTTTTTTGAAAACAAAAATAAAGTGGAACTATTGGTAAGCCACGCTAAGTAATTGCCCATACTTCCAACATTTCAAGGGATGGAAGGTCATTAAACTAGGCTTGTTGTAAGGAAATAATGCCATCAGTAAGATTTCTAAGTAACTGTCCTACTTCCAACATCTCAAGGGATAGAACACCACTACTAGAGTCTACTTTACTCAATAATCACCTTTTGTTATCTTTATCTTTTCCTTTTGTTGTAATGTACAGGCATGTTGATTTCACGTGAATTCTTCTCCATGAGTATGCTGTTTTGGTTTTTGTTTTTGTTTGTTTGTTTGTTTCCTTCCTTTTTTTTTTTCGGTGTGCGTTCCTCTGTGCATGTGTCCAACATAGGTAGCAGCCGTCATGGGTGAATGCGCTGGTTCTTTTTGTTTGGATGGTTTGTCTCCATTGTATGTGTCTGTGGTGTGGACTGGTTTGGATTCTATCATGCATTTTGTCTACAGTACATCCAGAGGAGTTAACAAGATTGGCAGGGTTGTCTATATTCAGTTTTATGGTGGGTTTGGAGAACTCACTGTAGTAGCAAGCTTGATCGGTTCTTTTAACCTTGGTGGACACAGTGCGTCAGATCGGGTTAGGAACTGGTGCAGCTTGCTCTTGTCATGAGAGGTTCAAGGGGTGGGGTTGGGATTTTGAGTACTCATCATGCCCTCTCCCCTTTATTTATTTATTTATTTCTATTTTTACAATAATATTATCATATCTTATTTCTTCCCAATAAGAAACTTTAGATTGGAGAATGAGGTTGCACTCAGTACATCAGAAAATCTGGAGACTTAGTTATCTGAGTCTTTCTTGGATGTTTTGCTTTCTACTGGTTGTTTTACGTCCTTGAACTCAAAAAATGTGGCTTTTACTCAGAAACTTGGCTTTCCCACATTCCTCAAAGTTCATGGCTGCATGCTTAGCTCCTTACTAGTTGAGATTACATCATATCAGTGAGTATGGTTTAAACTATTATAGCTTAAACCTGTTTATTGCTCTTTAATTTTTCACATTTCTGGTGCCATGGTGATCGATTACTGTCAAGTACTTCAAGTCATTTTACAAATAGCTTGATGCAGATCTCCATACTCGGGATCATGTTCTGATGAAGACTGTACTGGTGATCAACTTGGATGTGAAAGATAACCATGAAGAGGCAGCTGTTGGAGCTAGGCTTGCTCTAGATATATGCCAAGAGGTTTGTCTTAAGAACTTTTTTCACATCCGTAGGCTTACTGCTTGCAGAGCAGAATTATATTTAGTAATAATTGTTTCTTTTTTTTTTTTTCCTGATAAAAGCTTGAAGCGGCTGAGTCATGGGAGGAATCGATTGATGACATTGTTGCTGCATTTGAGAGACAACATCGACGGAAGCTTATATACAGCCTATCATTCTATTAATGAAGATGACATGGATTCAACATGTGAAAAATTCTTTGTTTGTCCATCTATTGTAACTTTTGCTAATTCTAGTCCCAGTTTCCATTTGTTTCTTCAGATGTAGGAACTCTGCCTCAGCTAAATCCTATGTTTGAAAAAAAAAAGTGTGTAGTAAGCTGGAGTAGATTTTAGATGTAAAAAAAGAAAAGAAAAGAAAAGAAAATTCTCAAAGCATTTTGCCTCCTCATTTATCTTATAAGTTGATTATTTATTTCATGAGCTTTAATCAGATTTGATGTGTGTGTATTTTTTTTTTATGAGTAACGCTACATAAATTTTGTTTTAAACATCAAATGTTATAATATATATGTTTACAACCATTAGATAAATTGACATGTATTTCGAGATGTATATCATCCGTTTATCTAATGATATAAATATATAATGATTGTTTGTTTGTCGTGACATTTGACATTCAAAATTGAGTTTACATACAATTTTCTTTTTTCATTATTATATACACAAGGATAAGAAAATGAATACATTAGGCTTATAAAATCATACTAAAACTTTTCCTATTTGGATTTTATGGCGGTTCAAAATGATGATTGGTTTGAAAACTTATTGTAGGAAGTAATAAAAAAAAATTCAGATTTGGATAATATTAACTGAGATGACGTTCAAAGGACGGAGATTCAATGCCCATCTTTTACATTTATAGTTAATGATAAATAATCTTAAGATACGTGTAAAGCTGATCTAATAATATTTTATGAGAAATCAAAAAGGACAATAGGCTGGATTCAGTTGTTTTAATTGAAGTATTTAATGTAAATGCAATTTTAGGTAGGCGTATTCCTAGAACTTTAATT
>JAJIYU010006577.1:0-20547 GCA_030144865.1 Tinospora cordifolia
GTGCAACATTCCAGAAAACATTCCCCCAATTCCTGGATCTGTGTTTGCCTGTTTCTGTGCAATTTTTACTCTGGTGACCGCGGTCCAAATATTGGTGACCGCGGTCACCAGAAGATTGCAAAATCATATTGGGGTGGTGACCGCGGTCACAAATTGGTGACCGCGGTCACCATGTTGCAGTCACGAAGTCTCATTCTGGTGACCGCGGTCCTCCAACTTGTGACCGCGGTCACCAGTGTTTCTACTGATGTTGTGCATTCTGGTGATCATGGTTCTTTCGTGCATGACCGTGGTCATTAGTATATAGTTGCCCTGGCTGGTTTCATTGATTACTGCGGTCTTCGGTTGATGGACTGTGGTTTTCTGGTATTGTCCTCATCATCTTCCTTCTTAAATCACTTTCTTTGCTCACTACTTCAATCTGCAAACACTGAATTTCCTTTCCAGACATCATTTCTTATAAAAAAGTAACAGATTACATCAAATCAAGGTTTATAAGTTGTTATACCATGCAAAAATTATAATTATATGTAATAATGACTAATATATGTAATTTTAACTCTAATCTAACTTATTTGCTCCTAAAATGCAACTTTTAACCTACTATAATATTAGTTTGCTATGCAACTAACAATTATAACCAATGTTGAATGCAAATTTGACATTGCATCAAAATCTATCTTCTTCCACTATTTTCATTTGTGATCTCTGCTGATCTGCCTTCAATTGCTTCTAAGCAATCTTCCTTATGTAGAAGCACCTTAATCTTGAGCTTCTATAATGAGAAGTTAGTCTTGTCAAACTTCTCTATCTTGATCTTTGTTTCCATATTAAGTACTGCGTAAGCTCCCACTTTATGTAAATGGCACCTAGACCAACAAGAAACCTCAAGAAAGCTTTTTTGGTATGAAAAATCAAACAAAGTTGCAACCATAAGGCATACTAAGACTTTTAGGAGATTGTCTCTTATACCACTTGTAGAGCATAAAAGGTGCATGCAGTATTATTAATGTCATAAAACTCTTAATGTGAAGGAAACATCCACGGATAAGATGCAAATGAATAACTATGAAAAAATAAATTACAACCCTCTTTTTACATTTAAGGAGAGAACAAAGAGATTCTCTCTCTCTTTCTTGAATTAGAAGATACTAAGATGGAGATGAAGATGAAAAGAATGAGAGGAGATGGTTTGAGGAGAAGATAAGGGTAGTATTTATAGACACTATTAACTAACTTATATACATGCATTATCACACCTCTCCTAGTTTTGTCTTTCTCACACTACTCCATACATTCAAGAAGAGAACAAAGAGACTCTATGTCTCTTTCTTGAATTAGAAGATAACTAAGATGGAGATGAAGATGAAAAGAATGAGATAAAATGATTTGAGGAGAAGACAAGGGTAGTATTTATAGACATCATTAACTAACTTATACACATGCCTTATCACACCTCTCCAAGTTTTGTCTTTCTCACACTACTCCATACCTTGTTAATCATTTTTCAATTAACCATGAATTCTCTTCAACCATTCTTACAAGCAACTATCAAATCACAATGTTAATTTTACCCCTTTTTTTCTTTAATTTTTTCAATTGATTTTCTATAACCTTTGCTCCCTTGAATTCTTTTCTTTCTTCTTGTTCTTATTTGCGTCTCTTTCTCTATTCTTCTTTTGAATCGAACGCACAACCCAAAAGCATTATTATCATATTATATTTGATTCTCAATAATTTGCTCTACGCGCATAATTAAAGAAAAGAAAAAGAAAAGAAAAGAAAAAAAAAGGTCAGGTTAGGTTGGGCACAGTTGAATGTTTGAGTATCCAACCGATAACCCAAACGGAGATTACTAATGCAACCTGATTTAACCAACCCAAAACTTTTGGGTTGGTTGATTAACACTCCTAAGTGAAATTGTGTCTGTTACAGCTTGTGAAACTAAAATATAATATTTATTGCATTTCGTAATAATTGACTCTGTCATAGATTAATATTAGAGAATTATTGAGAATCAAATATAATATGATAATAATGGTTTTGAATGTGTCGGACAACCAGTAGAAATAACCTTGTTTGATTTTTTAATTATTAAAATATAAATATAAATAATTTAACTATGCAAAATTTTTAAAATTAATTTTTTCAGAAAAAAATAGTTTTCAATTATTTTCAGTTAAGAATTCACCTTTTAATAAAAACCTATGCATATTTATCTTTCAATTAGTATATTTTTCCTTTTAAAAAATTGTCAACATATTTAAATTATAAATGATATTTTAGTATCTTATAATAATGTCCTACATTATTTTAACATTATTACAAAACTATTTTTTTTTTTACATCCAAAGAATTAGTGTATTATTAATGAAAGCAACTTTAGTGTTAATTACTGCAATCCCGATCTCAATTTTTATTTTTATTTTTATTGTTTTTATATCATTACCAACTTTAAACCTTTTCTTTATATGTTTTTTAGGTCGTATATTATTGAAAGCAATTGCTACACTCAATTAATCTACTGGTAAGATTGGATTCCACATATGACAGAAAAGTTTTCAATGTACAATCTTGCTACAAAATAAGGTCTACTAGATTAATTTAAAACACACTTCTATAAGTTTTTTATCTATTATGTTGATAAATACTTCAAGATATAGGTAGCACTTGGTGACACACCACAATAACTCAATCTAAATATAAAACTTAGTTAAGAAGTTTGAATTTAACATAAATAACTTTGAGTTAAAATATATTAAATACAATTAAACACAACTAAATCTGAGGTCAAAAATAAGTTAACTTATTAAATTTAAAAATGAAATATTTAACACGATTATAAATAAATTAAGATATATATTAAATATGTTAATTATATATATATGTGTTAATGATATAATTTTTTATTATTTTCAAAAATTAATTTAATTTATTTTTAATAAATTATTTATATTATATATCTTCATTACTACTTTTGTAAAAATAATTTTTAAAATTAGTTAAAAAATTTAAAGAAGTTATAAATAAATATACGAATATGATACAATTAATAAATAGTTAGGTTTGAATTTTTATATTATAATATGATTAAGAAATGTGTTGAATTTAATTTTATAATATACGAATAATAATTATTTATAGCGCAACTTGTTTATGACATGTTAATATAAATTATCACTCTTACTTAAATATTATATATTCTTTTTATATTATTTATTCATATTCATTAAGAAAATTATAATTTTTTTTAATTACATTCTAACAAATTTAATCGTGTTTTTATGCTTGGAAGAGAATTATTGTTGTTTATAATATTTTTTTAACCTATCTAATAATTTTATATTTGTAACAGTAACTCTCATTAGATTTATATTTAAATATTGCCAAAACACTCAAATTTTTTATGACAAGACCAGTCTGATACTAATTAAATAAAATTATAATTTTTTTAATGAATATAAGAAGATAATGACAAAAACAAAGTCAAAATATTTGAATCAAAGTTTACTTTTACTTCTAACAGTGCTTTAATTTTCAAAAAGAAATTTTATTTTTCAATTCCTAGGAGAAAAGGTGTTGGCTGTAATAGTACTTCTTTTAAGCTTTGTGTGAATAAGACGTAAAAAATTGTCCTCCAGGTAGTCACGTTGTGCTCCATGGAGCTTGGGTGTGCTTGCGTCCAGGGCATTTGGGTTTTTTTAACGAGTAGAACGCATGCTCAAAAAGAAGAATCGCGGAGGAGGTGCAAATGGAGGATGATATCACGAATATTCTGAAATCAATCAAGCTAACCACGGAGGAGACAGAAGTTACAATCCCGGAGGAACTCAAGGAAAGATGTATTTCCACGGGTAGACAGTCTTTTGGGGAAGCTAATCACGGCTAAAAGATATAGCAAAGTAGGATTAAGAGAAAGCCTAATACATGCGTGGAGGCTCAACACCTTAGTCAGATTCAAGGAAGTGGAGCTAAATGTCTTTCAGATCTTTTTCGAGGATGAGAAAGCTAAAACATTCGTGATGGAGAATGGGCCTTGGTTATACAATAACTACATATTTCTCGTTAGAGCCTGGGAGCCAAGTCTAGATGCAAAAGAACTAAAGTTCGAGACTACTAAACTCTGGATCTAGTTTTATGGATTACCTTTGGAGTGTCAGGACCCAAGGATTCTAAGGCTGATAGCCAAAAAGCAGGGCGTGTCATAAAGGTGGAGGAGAATATACAAAGAGAGGGTATCGAGCAATGCAAGTTCTTGAGAGCCAGGGTTGAGGTATCCATCACCAAACCATTGGTTAGGGGATTTAAGATCAAATGTGGGGAGGCCGAAACATGAATTACGCTCAAATAAGAGCGACTTCCCGTATTCTGTCACAAATGTGGTAGGATCGACCATGAAGACTCATACTGTCAAGAAGTTTGGGAAGAAGATACGGAACATATCTTTCAAGCCCTCCCATACGGAGACTGGATGAGGGCTAGCTCCACAGCTTCAAAGAGAGGAACAGGTACCCAGAAGACAGGGAGAGGAGCCGAGGATACCAGCTCGGCTAGTTTCTCGCACTCAACACGGAGGGAGGATCCAGGGGAAGAATCAGGACATGTAAAGACGACAAAGGGATTGGCGGGAGGAAGCTAGACTAACCAGCCGGAATGGCGGAAGACGACGATAGCTACAAGTTTGGACATCCATGACGACAAGAATGTTTCCCCCATAGCTTCACAGGGTGGCACCAACCTCGAAGGTCCAGAAATGGGGGTAGGGCAAGTAGTGGATCTGAACATTGAGAAACAGGTGCTAGCAACAGGGGGTTCAGACCATCAGATGGGAGGATGGACCTGGAACCATAGGGTGGGCTCTTTCCTAGGATGGATGGGGCCAACAGGGCCCAGAGGACCATGGGGTCAAGGGGTAGGACCATGGACATATTCCTTTGGCTACCAGCCCACCCCCATCTATACACTCAGCCCAAATTTTGGACCGAATCGACGCTGTGGATTATCTCAAACCCAAGAGACACATACGAAAACGACCGGGGACTCAGGATGGTGGAACAGACAACATGGAATTCCACGCATGGAACGAAAATCTTGTGAGCCAGAGCCAGACAATTAGGGAAAGGGGAAACACCAGGGTGAACAGCAGTCAACCCCGTGTCTTGCAGTGCGAAGAAGGAAAAGGGAAAAACAAGAACCAACCCCCGCCCAGATTCCATTGTCTCTCCCAGCACCGTCGAACCAGAGGCCAGAGTCGGAGGGGCATCCTAAGCAGGGTGGGGAGACTCAACGAGAGGGAAACAAAGGAAAAGTGAAAAAAGCCAAAGCATCAAGAGCAGTCCAGCAGGAAGAGGTGGGGGAAACCGGCCTAGAACAATCCCAGGCAGATAAATGAGGATGCTAGCGTGGAACTGTCGGGGTGTGGGGAACCCCCTAACAGTCCAAGCACTTAAAAGACTTGTGTATAGTCATTCCCTAGACATTATTTTTCTTTTTGAGACAAAATGTTACCTTAAAAGGATGGACGTGATCCGGATGAAGTTGCAATACAAGTGTGGGATAGCAGTTAACCCAAGGAGAAAGGGAGGAGGTATAAGTGCGTGCTGGAGAGATGATCAAGCTATTCAAGTAGTGCTATACAGGGATTTCTTCATTGAGCTATTGGTGAAAGATAGCAAACTAGGGGAGGAATGGTGAGTATTTGGGATATATGCAAGTACGAACCAGGGGGAAAGATCCCAGCAATGGACGGCGCTAGCACAACATATCAGATCATCCCCTCAGCCCTCTATACTCATGGGGGACTTTAATGCCATTCTAGAAAACCATGAAAAGAAAGGCAGAGCCCAGTGGAAGGAAGCGAATGCCCGACAGTTTAAGGATTTTGTCAGTAGCTTGGGACTTATAGATATGAGGTTCAGGGGCCCCAGATTTACATGGAGTAATAAAAAACAAGGGGAAGACCAGATTATGGAGAAGTTAGACAGGAGTTTCTGCACAAGGAAATGGATTGAAATTTACCCGGAGGCATCTTCTCAAGTCATTGCATCAGCAGGATCAGGTCATCTCCCAATCATGGTAGAAACAGGGGGCCCTCAAAAGATACCAACAAGACACAGATTTACATATGATAATAGATGGAGTAGCCTAGAGGGATGTCGGGTGGTCATAGAGCAATGCTAGCCTAGTGAGGCAGCTGGAAATAGTAGAACACTGACAGAATGTATTGACAGAACTTGTAGGGAGGTACGAGATTGGAGGAAGGAATCCCCAGAGGCCAACTCAAAACGTATGGTGGCTCATTATACAAGGGTTATCAGCCACCACTATAACAAAGGAGTAAACCCGGCTGAATTAAGAGATGCAAAAGCTAGATTAAAGGAGCAGCTGGTCTTAGAAGAAGAGTATTGGCGAACAAGAGCGAAAGTGGAATGGCTACAAAGTGGGGACAGGAACACAAAGTATTTCCACGAAAAGGTGAAGCAAAGGAAAAGGAGCAACTATATTTCGGGGCTTATGAATGCTAGGGGGGAGTGGACTGAGGATCATGACGAGATTCAAGCAACCATAGCCAATCATTTTAAGGGTCTTTTTTCATCCTCCCAAGTGGACCTATCCCAATTTAGACAGAACATTATCCATAAGGAATTATTAGACCAAGAAATTCAAAGACTTATGACCCCCTTTAGCCCGAGTGAAATGGAAGCTGCGGTGTTTGACATAAGGGCATCCAAGGCCCCCGGACCCGATGACATACCTGCAGGATTTTTCCATGATTTTTGGGACATCACCAAAGGGCGGCTGATGCAGACTGTCTTGAATTTCTTTTCCTCTAACATCATGAATCCCGAGTGGAATAAAACAAACATAGTTCTCATCCCAAAGAAGAGAAATCTAAGAATGGTTGGGGAATATAGGCCTATAAGCCCATGTAACACAATTTATAAAATCATATCGAAAACTATGGTTAATAGACTCAAAGAGGTTATGCCGAGTCTTATTGGGCCAGCTCAGAGTGCCTTCGTCAAAGGAAGACAAATATCAGAAAGCATATTGGTTGCTCATGAAATCATTCATTCTATCATTGGAAGGAAGACGGGAGCTGGGGAAGCTATAATCAAAACAGATATGGCTAAGGCCTATGACCGGCTGGAGTGGAACTTTGTGAACATGATAATGGTCTTCATGGGATTTCCCCCCTCTTGGTGTCAGTGGATTCAGTCATGCCTAAGTCCAGTGACCTATCAAGTCATCGTGATTGGTAGGCTCACGGAAACCATCACGCCTACAAGGGGCATTAGACAAGGTGATCATCTCTCCCCCTATATTTTTATTTTGTGTACTGAGTTCTTATCTGGAATGATTAGGAAAGCGATAGAAGAAGGAGTTCTAAAGGGTTTCAGGATAAAAGGAAAAATTAAAATATTGGGCACCTCCTCTTCGTGGATGATTCATTATTTTTCTGCAAGGCTACAAAAGAGGATATGGCAATGCTAGCTGAAATCCTATACACATACTACACTGCATCTCGGCAAACTATTAATAAGGAGAAAAGTGGAATCATGTTCAGTCTATCCATTTCCGTGCACAAGGCGCAGACTCTTGCACAAATTATACAAATTCAAGTGTGCCAATCTTTTGGAATGTACTTAGGGGCAGATATTCTATATGGAAGAAGTAAAGTGCAGGTATTTAATAAACGGATCTCAAAAGTGGAGAAGAGTATAGGCGGGTGAGAGGAAAAACTGCTCAGCCTTGCGGGAAAGGAAATCTTAATTAAAGGCATAGCCCAAGCTACTCCAAACTACTATATGTCCTGTTTCAAGTTGGCAAAAGGCACATATAAAAAGCTAAGCAGTAGTATATCTAAATTCTGGTGGGGGTCGGGGCATCAAAAAGCAGGAATCCACTGGTGTAAGTGGGGGCAACTGTGCAAGCCTAAGAAAGAAGGAGGGATCGATTTAAGAGATGGGGAGGCAATGAACAAAGCATTGTTGGCCAAACAATGTTGGAGAATCATCTCCCAACCCAATAGTATGCTTGGACGTCTCCTCAAAGCTAAGTACTTTCCAAACACAGAATTTCTAAAAGCTGCCACAGGGACAAGGCCATCCTGGGGGTGGCGTAGCATATTAATGGGAAGGGATCTATTGATAAAAGGGCTTCGGTGGAGGGTTGGTTCGGGGGATTCCATTAACATCTAGGAAGATCCATGGATACAGCTTGTGAAACTAAAATATAATATTGAGAATCAAATATAATATGATAATTGACTCTGTAATTGCATTTCATAATAATATTCATTGCATTTCGTAATAGTTGACTCTGTCATAGATTAATATTAGAGAATTATTGAGAATCAAATATAATATGATAATAATGGTTTTGAATGTGTCGCACAACCAGTAGAAATAACCTTGTTTGATTTTTTAATTATTAAAATGTAAATATAAATAATTTAACTATGCATAATTTTTTAAATTAATTTTTTCAGAAAAAAATAGTCTTCAATTATTTTCAGTTAAGAATTCACCTTTTAATAAAAACCTATGCATATTTATCTTTCAATTAGTATATTTTTCCTTTTAAAAAATTGTCAACATATTTAAATTATAAATGATATTTTAGTATCTTATAATAATGTCCTACATTATTTTAACATTATTACAAAACTATTTTTTTTTCTTTTTTTTTCTTACATCCAAAGAATTAGTGCATTATTAATGAAAGCAACTTTAGTGTTAATTACTGCAATCCCGATCTCAATTTTTATTTTTATTTTTATTGTTTTTATACCATTACCAACTTTAAACCTTTTCTTTATATGTTTTTTAGGTCGTATATTATTGAAAGCAATTGCTACACTCAATTAATCTACTAGTAAGATTGGATTCCACATATGACAGAAAAGTTTTCAATGTACAATCTTGCTACAAAACAAGGTCTACTAGATTAATTTTAAACACACTTCTATAAGTTTTTTATGTATTATGTTGATAAGTACTTAAAGATATAGGCAGCACTTGGTGACACGCCACAATAACTCAATCTAAATATAACACTTAGTTAAGAAGTTTGAATTTAACATAAATAACTTTCAGTTAAAATATATTAAATACAATTAAACACAATTAAATCTGAGGTCATAAATAAGTTAACTTATTAAATTTAAAAATGACATATTTAAGACGATTATAAATAAATTAAGATATATATTAAATATGTTAATTTAATATATATATATATATATTAATGACATAATTTTTTATTATTTTTAAAAATTAATTTAATTTAATTTTAATAAATTATTTATATTATATATCTTTATTACTATTTCGTAAAAATAATTTTTTAAATTAGTTAAAAAAAGTTAAATAAGTTACAAATAAATATACGAATATGATACGATTAATAAATAGTTTAGGTTTGAATTTTTATATTATAATATGATTAAGAAATGTGTTGAATTTAATTTTATAATATAAGAATAATAATTATTTATAGCACAACTTGTTTATGACATGTTAATATGAATTATCACTCTTACTTAAATATTATATATTCTTTTTACATTATTTATTCATATTTATTAAGAAAATTATAATTTTTTTAATTACATTCTAACCAATTTAATCGTGTTTTTATGCTTGGAAGAGAATTGTTGTTGTTTATAATATTTTTTTTAACCTATCTAATAATTTTATATTTGTAAGAGTAACTCTCATTAGATTTATATTTAAATATTGCCAAAACACTCAATTTTTTTATGACAAGACCAGTCTGATACTAATTAAATAAAATTATAGTTTTTTTTTTAATGAATATAAGAAGATAATGACAAAAACGAAGTCAAAATATTTGAATCAAAGTTTACTTTTACTTCTTCTAACAGTACTTTAATTTTTAAAAATAAATTTTATTTTTCAATTCTTAGGAGAAAAGGTATTGGCTGTAATAGTACTTCTTTTAAGCTTTGTGTGAGTAAGACGTAATCTACACGTAGCCGTCCTACGTGAGATGCCGCAAATAACATACTAACACGTGCCTTGTGGTCAGTGGACATCGTTAGTCGGTTCAGTAGGAGCCGTCCAAAGCTTTAACCGCCTTACCATTGCGTGGCTTCTATCTGGAACCAAATAGCAACGTCACAGTTCTCCGTTGACAAAAATCATTAGTCGGGGTTCCACAATAAATTAAATCCAGAGCGTAACATTTTAAAAAATATTATATTGTTATGAATATACTTAAATTATATAAATTTCGTCTTGATAATACAATAGTGACGTAATGTAATGATGCACTGATAATATAAAATTGATAAAATTAATTATTGGACAAGAAAAAAATTAATTAAAGTTGTTTATTGGACAAGAAAAAAATTAATTAAAGTTGTTAATCTATTTTTGTAAAAAAGAAATTAATAAGAGTCGTTCATATTTTTTAATAATAAAAAATTAATTATATTTGTTGATTTTTCTTACTAACGAAGAAATTAAACTAGCTATTAAAAGTTACTTAACAACTAAGAAATAAACTTATATAAATAATGCTCTATTATTTATTTTGAAAGTTCTAGTAATAAATGAGGCATTCTTTTCCTCTTATAAATCTTTCTCAGTTATGATTTTTATTCAATTCTTCGTTTAAATTTTTATAGTGAAATTATTTCATTTTTATAATAAGTTACGAGCAGGAATCTCTATTGCTTCTTATATGTTATGTTGCTTCTTCCTTGCTACAAACATAAGTATTTACTATTATTTTTTATTTCTATAAACTATCCCAAGACATTCTATCGATTTCTTGCTGTCTAATCTTTTCAAATAAGTAATAATATTCCTTATTTTCAAGTCTAATTTAGCTAATTCAAGTTTATTACTCTTAATATCATAAAAAATAACTATTTATTATAGATTTTAGATGTTGAGAAGTATTTTAATGTCAATAACGTTGGAAAAGTTGTTAAAGATGAAAATAATGCATTGCTTCAAGACTGTGCTAAAGCAATAATATATTTTTACTACCATTTCCATGAGGATCTAACAGATGTGTATTTCATAGTAAAAGATCCTCTTATTTTGTAAAATATGACCACTTAAAGATGGTTGTTTCCCCAAAACTCAATATAACTAGATCCATGTACATTTTCAAAACTTATAATTCACAAGCGAGTATAACTTTACTATATTCAAAATCTTGTTAATTAAAAAAATGTGGAGAACATATTTGACTATGATATGTTAAAAAAATATTCTCTACATTTCATGTCCTGAATATCTTTATACAACAAAAATAACGAGAAAAAGTAGTTAAATTACTATCAAATGGTGTCCAATTTGATAGCTACAATTCATCAATGTTGAACTACGATCAAAGTAGTTAAATTGCTATAAAAATCTAAATTATAAGGTACAATGAAACACAATGACCATAATTAATAGCATTTAGAGGCTAAAGAATACAATCCATTACAAATTAAATAGTGGTCATAATTAACCACAAATAGTCTATAAATAAAAGATTACCTTCTTTTATAAAAATCAATTGTCTTAAGAAAATTATGCTATACTCTAACCTCAATTTATTACAATTATTCTACTCAATTTTTAAATTGTTACTCTCTTAGAATTATAAGTTTATCATATGTTGCTCTACTGCTTTATACAACTAAAGTTGGAAGGGATTGTCCATAGCACTAACAAAATCCAAATGGAATGGGTTATTCAATGATTCTTAAATTGACCTCAAGGTTGTAAAAAAGAAAGGAGGAATTCTAAATGCAAACACAAAATATTTAACAACCATAAGAGGAAAATAAATAAATAATCTTTCTGAATTGAATCCCAATTATCTTTTAAATAAGATACCTTAAGATATCTGCAACACACATTTCATGGGGGCTCATTGAGCGAGGTGCTCATCAAATGTTCGTTGCGGGTGTAACGAGGGGGTTCCAAGCATTGAGCGCTCGATACATACCGAGCGCTCAATACTTTTTATTTTATTTTATTTTTATAAAAAAACCTGCAACGCATTTAATTTTTTATTATTACTTTATATATATATACAATTTAAAAATTTAAAAAAATATATATATTTTTAATTTATAAAATAAAATAAATTTATTTTAAGTTAAAATAAAAATAAAATTAATTTCAAATAAATAAATAATTTAAATAAAAATTTTAGCAATATTTTTAAATAATTATTTAAAATAAATTAGTGATATTTAAAAATTAATATTTTAAATAATTAATTTAAAAAATAATTTTTAAATAAATAATTATAAAATATAAATTTTAATAATTATATATTTTTAATTTAAATATAAATAATATATATTTTTTATAAATAAAATATTATAATATGTCTTTAATGAATTGATTTGATTGTAAAACTTATTCAGTATACTTTAATAAACATAACTTGTAGTAATGTAAATGAGAACTTAAATAGGGTTGATGATGCGAATGATAAAATTGATGATATAGATGATATAATAAACTCTTTGCATTAGAGACACTATTAATTTACAAAATATGATACAAAAAGGTAGTTATTACTTCATAGGATTTACAAGGCTACAAACAACTAACATGTGCACAGGCCATAGAGCTCTTCAGGGCCTTGGACAACAATGGAGCTAATCAACTGATCGGTCAACAAAGTTGTGACTTCAATCTACATGATTTCCTTCATACAACATCCATCAAGAGTTAAACTCTATTAGTCTTGACGGCAAGAAATTAACAGTTAGCCTGTAACTGTCAGCAACATCCAATCATTATTCTTAAATAAATAAATAAAAAGAAAACAAAAGATAAAGTCCGAGGAAAAAAGAACTTTTTAGGTTTGATTAATTTTTTATATCCCATTTAATGCATGAAAAAATATTACATCCCTTTTTAGGCATGTTGGTGACAGTTGGGCGCTGACTGGGCGCCATATCACCAACATGGGTAAATGGGTTAATTTGGGTGCCGCCCATTGAAAGGGCGGCACCAAAGTTAATTTTTTTTATTTTAAAAATTTTTTGTTTTACCTTGTTGATACGAAAACAAATATATATATATATAAGCAACAAGAAGATACGAGTACCCACTTCCACTTCGCGTATTCATTGCGAATAGTAATATTTCAAATTTCACTGGTAATCGTTAGTAAATATGTACGGCAAAGAAATTACTCGAATAGGATGACATTCAAATTCAATTTCTATGTGTTGGCATTTGATTGCAATCGACACAATCCAAAATAAAAACAAAATTAAGAACAACTTACTTTTAATATATTGCAAAACACTCTTTTTTTCCTTACAAATAAAAGTAAAAAAAAGAAAAAAGAAAAACTGTTTTGAGAATCTTTTAACGAAATAAGGTTTTTATCATTTTGAGTTTTTAGATAAAATAAATTAAAATTAAAAACATTAAAAAAATTTTCAACTTGGGTGTCGCCCATTGAATGGGCGGCACCAAAGTTAATTTTTTTTTATTTTTAAAATTTTTATTTAGCTTGTTGATAAGAAAACAAATATATATATATATATATATAAAAGCAACAAGAACATATGAGTACCCACTTCCACTTCACGCGTTCATAGCAAATAGTAATATTTCAAATTTCACCGGTAATCGTTAGTAAATGTGTATGGCAAACTCGAATAGGATGATATTCAAATTCAATTTCTATGTGTTGGCATTTGATTGCAATCGACACAATCCAAAATAAAAACAAAATTAAGAACAACTTACTTTTAATATATTGCAAAACACTCTTTTTTTCCTTACAAATAAAAGTAAAAAAGAAAAGAAAAACTGTTTTGAGAATCTTTTAACAAAATTGTTATAAATAATAATAATAAAATATTGAATGCCTTTGTAACCTCTTTGATATTTAGTATTATGTAACCTCTAAATCTCATAATGTCCAAATTAATGTGATTATTTAAATATATTATGATTGATGTAACCCCCCAAGGGGTCTTGTGCCTCATATAAATCATCAACAAAGAGAACAATTCTCTCTTGGAAAACTTTCCACTCTCTTTAGTGTTCTTGAGTTTTTTTCCATTTCTCTTGAAAAAATTCTTGCTTTTTCAATTTGTCCTAGTTTGATTCATATTACATTATCAGCACGAGCTAGCTCTTCAAGATCAACCTCGAAGGCACAAGTGTTTGGAAAAAAAAACTTGAAGGTATACTTTGATTTATGTGATTAAATATTTGAGTAATACATTTTGTTTGTACATGTTTGATTATTTATATATAATATTATTTATTATTAATTATATGTAATTATATAGACTAAGAAAGTATGCTCTGTAGTTGCATTTAGTACGATCTTCTACATTAGAAATCAAAAGTTAAATAAATAAATTTATTTAATATTTTATCGATTATGTTCTATTCTTGATTTTTATAAATTGTACTATAAGTTTGGGTTGATAGTAGATAAGCTTTGTCCCGAGTAAAGCTAAACATTGAAAGAGAGATGAGTTATCCTATCCTAGGAGGCCGATTATTCTAAGTAGACTCTGTCTCACCACCCTTTCCTGGAGGTTGTCCTACCAATTCATACAAATAGTACATTTTGATTATCAAGATGTGAACATGTATGTAATTGGTATTATTTATATATGTAACTTGTTGGGATCACTGCAAGTGTACAGGATCGCAATAGTAACATACTCGGTAAATACCAGATTATCGTCCTCTGAGAATGGTTTGTGGTTAATATCTTAAATTCCAATCTAATTTTAATCTCAATTTTGTTAAGGCTTAAAATCAAATTAAATATTAAAAACTTAAATTAAACTTAAATTAAATTTAAAATCAAATTGAAAGCAAGTAAATGTTAAATTGAAAATTATATGAATTAAAATTCTAGGATAATAAAATATCATGTATTCAATTTTGATATTAATTTCAATTAATCTAAATTTTGTTCTTGTAGGTTGTAGCACAAATAATTAAAACCCTCTCCCGAGATGCCTTAATTCTATCAGTTAAATTGCCTAATACCCCCTCCCGAGGCATACAGTTAATAAACTAATGCATTAAAAATATTAATCACATGCAACCTCCTACAAAATTAACAACCTCCCGGTCAATTAATTCAGATAGGTCTATATTCTGATTATCCAATTATTGAACCCCCGTTTTGAGTTAATTCAATAATCTAAAATTAATTTATAGATAATCAATCAATAAAAAGCATTAAGAACACAGAATATAAACAATACCTCAAAATAGATTAATCAAAATAAAAATAAAAAAGTTCCTACAATCTAAATTATATCTTAAAAATAAAAATATTTAGCCAGATATATTTAAGAAAGTGCCAAATAAACAATTAAATAAAGTAAAGATCATACTAGACTAGGTTTTGATCTTGTTCTTCAATTCTTATGCTTCAATTTTGATATCTTCTTCAATTTTGTTCTTCAAATTTCTTCTCTCTAGTTTTCAATAACTGCTTCAAAATTGGAATCATGAACGAACCCTAAAAGATTACTAAGAGAGCCTATTTATAGATTTTCAACCTTTTAGAATTCTAATTAAACACGGATTTGTATTGTAATTGCTTTATTTTCTTTTCTTCCCATGCCATTCCAATCGTGCCCCTTACTTAAGAAACAAAATTACACCTTTTTGCCATTGACAAATCTCGTCATTTTCTTCATGTGCATGGGCATTGTTTTGGGTTGAACCGAGTTGGGCTTGACCATTAGCTATTTGTGATCAATTACTCCATATTTATTCTTCCTTCTTGTATATATTTGCTCTCAATTATTATAAACCTACACAAACAAATACTAATCCTTCCTCGAGCATTAAATCACTAATATAAATGATAAAAACTATATTAAAACTCTTAAAATATATAAATAGCATACAATATGAATATAAATAATTATGTACCTAATTATAAGTAATTATGCCCTATTTTCTACCTAAACTCATGTAAAACATATGTAAAACCTATGGAATAATGTTAGTATGCAATGCAACTAACAGAGAACCAATGACTAAGGTAGCTGAAGGAAAACAAAGAAAAAAACAACTCACTAGTTATCGCGGTCAGTGGTCTAATGACTGCTGTAACCAGAATGTGATCAGAATGCGAGACGGTCCACGGAATGGCAGAAATTCGTGTTTTTACTGAGGAATGATGCAAATCGCGGTAACACGATTAATTACTGGGTTTCTTATATTTTTAGAGTTTTTCTAGTGCAGGCCTATAAATAGAAAAGGGTTTAGAGTTTAAGGATATCTAATTCGTAAATTCCTGACTTTTATGGCTCAAAAGGAGAAAACTAAGAAGAACAAGAAGGGATTGAAGATTTAGAGGTCAAGCTTTGAGTATGTCTATTTTTATTCATTCATTTTTTATGTTTGCATTTAATTTAATGTTGGGCTGATTAGTTTTAATGTTTAGGATGTAAACCTCTAATGTATGAACCGGAGATTTCTTATTCAAGTAATTGATTTTAATGCATTATTTTATATTGTGTGTGCTTAATGCTTATTGTTTACTGATCATGAACATTATGAGTTCAAACTATTAAACTAACTCAGAAGAGAGGTTTAATAGTTGGGTTATCATAATATAGACCTAAATTAGTTGATTGACCAGAGGGTTGTCAACTTTTTAGGGGGTCGCATGTGAATACCACTCATACAACATTAGGTTGTTAATTATGCGTCTCAAAAGAGGGTAGTATAAGACAAGACTAATAGGAATTGATACCTTGGGAGAGGATTTTAATGGTGAGTGCTATAACTCATAATGCAAGAACTTAATGTTTTGAAATAGGAATCACAAGACATACAAAAGAGTTTACTATCTTAGACAATTTTTTCAAATAGTTTTCAAAACAGATTTTTATTACTTTTCATAGTTTAGGTTCTTATTTAGATTTTAACAATTTAATCCTAACTAGAGTCTTGATAAAATGAAAGCTAACATTGAATTGACTATTTTCAATTTCTTATCTAATTGTCTTTCTACCTAATTGACAAATATCTCTAAGGCATTTACTACTTGAGGTTTTTCATGCAACAAAAATAAAAATATAACTACGGTACAAAAAATCATCAATAAATATGATGAAAAATTTTTCTCTGCCAAATGATGAAACATTTAAAGGCGCACATATATCTGTATAATTTGAAGGAGTTTTATGCGTCTTGGGGCTTCTTTCTTAACAATATGTTTTATATATTTTCTTTTAATACAATTCACACAAATGTGGTGATCAATTAAATTCAATTCTAGAAGAATTTCATTCTTCACTAATCTTGATATTCTTTTTTTTTTTTTTTTTGATGTGACCAAGCATTAATGCCAACAAATAAGCCAAGGTTTCATTCAACAAACCTTGTTTACTACCAACTTCGTGATGTAAGGCAAACAAAGTTTCAGATAAAAAATCATCAAGCTTTAGTTTGTATAAGCCATCAAAAGGAAACCCAAACGAATAAGATAATTATGTTCGAACAAACTAAGAGACCCATTGCAAAATTTAAAAGAATATCCAATAGTATCAAGTTTTGACAATGAAACTAAGCTTGAAGAAATAGTAGGTATATAAAGAGTTTGAAAAAGATTTAAATGATGTTGAATGTCAAAAATCAAATGGTAGGTTCCAATGGCTTCAACTGGAGCTTTAATTTGATTTCCCATGAATATAAAATTTTCATGTGGATTTATGGTTTGGGTCGTAAGGAATTCTACAACATATTAGTAACATAAGTGATACATCCATAATCAATTCACCAATTATTATGAGAAACTTTTGTTAAATTTGATTCGAAACGCACTAATGCACTATAGGCTTACCTTTCTTTTTGAACTATGCCTTACATTTCAAGCAATCTTTCTAATAGTGCCCAATTTTCGAATCCAGGTACGCTATACAGCTATACCGTTGGGACCACAGTCTAAGGAAGGGATAACACTCTACAACTATTACCAACTTCCGAAGACAATATCAGCTGTTGCAGGCAGCTTTCTGGTGGGGGTACCTACGATACACTCATGGCTCATCCATCGCAAGGAAACATACAATGCGCCTGTAGCTCGTCCATTGCACCAGTACGTGTGTTCTTCATCGTCCTTTAATCCTCTTTAGTTTCACAGTTCGTTTCAATTCATACCAATCATCATTTGATATAAAAATAAATTTCCAAATAAAATAGATTTGCATGGTTGAACATTCAAGAAATACTTCAATGGAGCTAATCTCTTCGCAAGATATTAAAGCAAATAACCGATCATCATGAATTCACATCACATCATTTCAAACAGAAAACAACAAAATATCCTAGCATGCTTCTAGTTACATTAAATATAAACTAGCATCATGTTTGCATTTAAAGTCTAAATAAGGTTAGAGAGTGTAGTAATTCCACCCACCTGAATGTACCAGAATTAATGTAATACATTTACTAAGCTCTTATTGCCTCTCAAACTTAATTAAAATAATCACAACCATAATACCCCCTCCCCCCTCCCCCCAAAAAATTTCCCTTTAAGCTCTTAAATGAATGATTTCACTATAATAGGATTACCCCAACGTTCAATATTTGTATTCAGATTCCAAATAAATTGGATCTGCTATCTCCAAACCCCCAAACTTCGATAATACTTCTTTTCCTATCAAAATCATCCATCCATATCAAAATAAGTTTATTACAAACAATTATAGGGTCTAAATATTCAAGCTCTCAATTATAGGGTCCAAAAATCCCATTTTTACCTATAAAAGATCCTGGACCTCCAAAAATTTATTCTTCACAAATTTGATAGTAAATCTGAAAAATAAAAGTCATTCTAATGAGCCCAAAATCTTGGTTATTCATTCAAGTCAAATTTAAAATAATTATTGGGCATTCACATCAAATTTTTTAAAGTGAATAATGAGAATTGGATATTTTTGGGGTACTCGCAAGGCATTATATTTTTATTTATTTAAAATGGAAGTCCTTGTACGAGTGTACACCATTCGTGGTCTCACTCACATTTTTCTTTCATTTTCAACATCCAAATAATTTTAAATAAATGACACGTAATAGTATAGCAAAAATATGAACCTCTAGGTGTTGGTCATTCGCAAAATGCAAGGCTTCACAAATATTAATTTTCTTTCATATCTAACGCATCTGAAAGAGCACATTCCTCAAAAATAATGCAAAAATATTAAAACATAGACCCTAAGTCTTGGGCAAAAAAAATGCAAAGCTTCATATGTGGTCACAAATGTAAAGGTCTCGCATTCACGAGCCTCGAATGTGAGACTATTTTGTGTGGGATTTGAATGTGAAGGTCTCTCATTCGCAATCATCGAATGCGAAGGGATCGAAACACTCAAAATCCTATTTTTCATGTTAATAGCCAAATAAACCCCACATAACAAGCATCTACTGCAAGATTTTTCTAGAATGAAAGAGATTTATACCTCACAACTTTGTTTCCCTTTTGTTCCCTTTTCAAAACTAGATTCGATGTTTCCCTTTTGTTCCCTTTCCGAAACTAGATTCGATGTCCTAGGTCTGTAACAAATCCAAATACTTTGATTTAAACCTCACAATACAACAATAATCTACTTAAACACCCACTCAAATCATCTAAAACGTCCATTAGAGGGTAAAACGAACCTCACCATGTTCCAAATGGTTTCGAAATTGAAACCCCCTTTGGCAACTCATTCTTCATGGATCTGTTGCACAAAATACTAAGGCGTCCATGTTTGTGCACGGAAATGTCAGTAGGGCATCAATCTTCACATGTTTCGTGCTCAAAAATCGGATGCAGCTAGTTCCTCTTCTTTCTTGCACGATTCACAACAGCCCCTTGTTTTGTTCCCCTTCTTGCCCAAATCACACAAACACACACCCAGCTGCAATTTTTGTTCTTTCCTCATTCGGCAACAACAACAACAACTAGTAGTTGCTGGTTTTGATCTTCCTCAAACACCAATCGCACCAGCTTCTTCTTCTTCCACGCACGGATGAGCCAACAGCAGTAGCTCGTGCCTTCGTCTTCATTTGCATGGACAGCTACAAATCATGTTTCGTGTTCTTCTTTGTCTTTGCCAAAATCGCAGCAACATACTTCTCCTTCTTCATCATGCGAGCACCAGCAGCAAGGTTGCTACTTCTTCGTTCGTCCGTCTTTTATGCACCAGAAGCTACAAATCTTCATTTCGATCTTCTTTCATGTCCAACAATAATAGAAATTTCAGATATGAAATTTCTTCTTCTTTCTCTATACCCAAATCACAACTCTTTTCATCTTCAAGCTTGTTGTTTGCCCAAATTGCAAACCATGTTTCAATTCTTCTTCTTCTCCTTTCATGCAACACGCAGATGCATTCCTCTTCCCTTTTTTTCTTTCTTTCTTTTTGTTTTTGATCTAAAACATGAATGAAGAAGAAAGGATCCCTCTTTTTGTGTGTGCCCAAAACGTGAAGAGCAAGTCTTCTATGTGTGTGTATGTATATATATATATATATATATATATATATATATATATATATATATATATATA
>JAJIYU010006578.1:0-20393 GCA_030144865.1 Tinospora cordifolia
AAAACAAGTAATATCCCGGTTCCCGACGATGTCATGTGACAAAAATGAACATGTATGTGAATGTATCTCTAAGTATGAGATCAATGTAGAAATAATGTATGTTTCGGGAGCCGGGGTGTTACAGTTATACCCTTGCTTGAATCAAACACTCCTTAAATGCACCACTAAATGTAATTCTTCACGGAAGCTAACAATGTTTTGATCAATAATCAATAGTTAGTACTATCCCATACCAAATTCATGTTCTTGGTTGAAGATGAGGAGAAAATACACATCTAAACACCCAAGGTGCTTCAATGTAA
The DNA here is from genome assembly GCA_030144865.1 of Tinospora cordifolia. Classification (NCBI taxonomy): domain Eukaryota; kingdom Viridiplantae; phylum Streptophyta; class Magnoliopsida; order Ranunculales; family Menispermaceae; genus Tinospora; species Tinospora cordifolia. The sequence goes on from JAJIYU010006578.1 coordinate 303, forward strand.
GGATGTGCTAAAGGAGGGTAAGGGAATGCTTTTCCTTTGTCAAAGGTTGGAGTTGTTAGGAAAATATTTGTTGAAGTTTGTAACACTCCAATCCTTGTATTCTTTCTTTATTTGGACATAACCACTATTTTGATAGTGGACTTAACCATATAGATGGGTTGGGCTGGTATTACATTACAAGTGACTCACACTTAACATTCTATTTCAAGTCTCTTATGCCTTAATGCAATTCAAGAGTACTTAACTCAATTTTAGGAATCAAAACAAATAAGACAATAATACAATAGATAAAAGAAATTTATAAACTTTATTAATTTAAATAAAATAGAGTACATAACTCAATATTAAAATAAAACTATTAAAACAAAATATTCAAAACTTGGGCTGCATGCCCTTACATTCAAATATAGAAACTTTCTAAAAATAAAGAGACTATCATTATTTTTGACATCTTCATGTATGTTCAATTTTTTGAAAAATAAGAGGAACGGTGAGCACATAGCCTAGTGAATCCTTTTCAAACAACCAATTTTCTAATTTAGACTAAAAATACTTCTATAATTCATACACTTGCATACATTAGATGTTTCAAGCAACATTTTGTGTATAGTTGTGACTTAGACCAAAAAGGTTTTCAAGGCCCTTGATGTTTTTAACAAAATTCCTCCTTAGAGTGAAAAAGGCATTTCTTAGCCAATTTTATTGGACTTTTGGACTTAGGGCCTCTTATTCGCCAACCAAGTATTTTGGTTTTTATACCATGTGAACTAATCACATGAAAAGAACATCCATAATGACCCACATGTTCATTATGATGGTAGATGATTATTGATCATCATCATCTTATAATTAATCTCATATTCAATAATATAGAATAAGGGAAATAAATTTCAGAATATAAACATTCTAAAAATCAAATCATAAATCATCCAAAAACATGCATTGTTCATCAAAATAAACCTAAACATGGTACTAAGCATGGCATGGATTCAAGAATGCTTAAAACATGTCATATAATAAATTGAAACTAAAATCATAACCAAATTTCTGAAATTAAAACATGAATGATTGCTGAAAACTAAACAAGCAATGAACATATATTAATCTAAAGAAGAAAAGAGGAGGTTTTAGAAATCACTTCCACTTTAATTGCAAATTTGATGCAAATCCGAGATATGTTCCTCTCTTCAACACTTCTAGCACTTCAAGACTACTCAAGAACACTCAATCAAACACTCAAACACTTAAGAATACCTCAAGATCACTCAAGAACACTAAGTTTGCCAAGAAGAAGGCTAAAACAAGCTAAGAGGGAAGAGTCAACTCTTTGTTTTGGGATGAAGAATAAGTGTGCACAAGGGGTGTTTATATAGATTTTCAAGGGCACAAGGGGGGCCACGATTTGGCATCTTTAATTAGGGTTTTCTCACATATGACAGCTAGGGTTGTTGCTCTTAACACACACATAGAGGACGACTAGGATTTTGTTAACGATATGATGGTAATTTCTTCACATGGCGCCAAGATTGGAGCATTTTGGGTTTTGAAAATTTTCTTATTCTTGGTTTTTGGTTTCTTTTTTGTGTGTGTGACAACTAGGGTTTCATGGTTCACCATTTAGACAGTTCTAAATTAGGGTTGCTCACATGTGTGCACACACACATGAATCGATTTTGCATAATATGACATGGTGCACATGATCAAAGTGTGGTATACATAATATCATTCTTCACGGTTCCTCATAGGTGTGGTATACATGATCATTTGCATGGCACATGAAATCATTCTACATGATTCCAAATAAGGGAACATCCTATTGAGGTTGGGTAGGGTGAGGATGTATATGATCATGGTATTCTACCCATGTGGTTTGCACATGTTTAGGGGTGGTCATTAATTTATGGGTCCCCATGAATTTAATAAAAATTCATATCTCATTATTTACCAAGAATTAAAAACTTTATTATGTATTTTTGTGTTCATAATAAAATAATGTACATTTTCAAACTATCATTTGGTTAGGGTGACCCTCATTTCATTTACTTTCCTAATTTAAATTCTACTAAAGGGTATTAAGCAAATGAAACCCAAATTTTGACCAATTGAGCTGATTTTTGGATATGTTGTCAAGTTGATCAGTTTATGGCATCTTGTGTCATTTCAAGTCGTTCTGAGGTCAAAAGATACACTAAATGGGGTTTGGACTTGCTAAATTATCCCTGAAATGGACCCATTTTCTATTTCTCACCCAAATTCAATCAAATGCAATTGAATTGTTTCATTTTATTCAGTGCCAGATTATAGGATATTACAACCTACCCTCCTAAAAAGATTTCCTTCTCAAAATTTGTACAAAATTAGAAATTCCTAGTGAATAGGTATGGGTATTTGGCCTTCATTTCGCTCTTCAGTTCTCCTAGAGCTTCTTCCACCCCATGATGCTTCCACAGTACTTTAACTAAGGGGATATCCTTAGTTTTCGAGCTTTGCACTTTGTTGTCAAGCATTCTAACAGCTGCTTCTTTGTATGTGGCATCATCTTGAATGTTCACTTCCTTGCAATGGATAATGTGAGAGGGGTCTAGTTCATATTTTCTTAGTATAGACACGTGAAACATGTTATGAGCCGAGGTCATCCGGTTAAATCCAACTCATAAGCACATTCCCCAATTCTTCTAAATATTTCAAAGGGTTTAACAAATCTTTGTGATAACTTCCCTTTGAATCTGAACCTCTTGATGCTTTTTTGAGGACTAATTCTTAAAAACACCTTGTCTACCACTTGAAACTCTAGGGGTCTCCTTCTCTTGTCAGCATAGCTCTTTTGATGGCTCTGAGCTGTAATCAACCTCTTCTGGATTAGTTTGACTTGGTTGTTTATTTCTTCCACCAAGTCTTGCCCAATCAACACAGAGTCTTCAAGCTCAACCCAACGTGTTAGTGATTTGTAGGGCTTTCCCTAAAGAGTCTCATATGGAGCCATCTTAATACTTGCCTGATAACTGTTATTTTAGGCAAACTCATGATCTCAACATATCTTCCAAGGTCTAGATAACTCTCTTAGACTGGCCATCTGTTCGAGGGTGAAAAGCAGTACTCATGGTGAGTTTAGTGCCCAACTCCTTCTTTAAACTCTATCAGAATTGAGAGGTGAAGCAAGAGTCTTTGTCAGATACAATCATCTTAGGCACACCATAAACTCTTACTGACTTGTTCCGTGGATCTAATTGGTGGGAAATGAGCCACTTTAGTGAGATGATCCACAATCATACAAATAGTGTCTTATCCTTTTTGGTTCCAAGGTAAACCATTGACGAAGTCCATGAAAATGTTATCCCACTTCCATTCAGGGATAGGGAGTGGTTGTAACATTCCAGAGGGTTTTTGATGTTCTGCTTTTACTTGTTGACAAGTTAAACACTTAAAGACATGCTTAGCCACGTCCCTCTTCATTCCTCTCCACTAGTAAGGCTTTCTAAGGTTTTAGTTTATCTTATCTCCACCTGGATGCATTGTATATTTACTCTGATGAGCCTTATTGAATATAGTTCGCTTACTCTGCCCATACTAAAGTACAAAGATCCTTTCACTAAGCCTTAGGGTATTCTTAGCATCTAACCTAAAGTCAATATGTTTTCCCTATGTAACTCTTTCGATTATGCCTAGAAGCCACTTGTATTGTCTTTGTTCTTCCCTGATCTAATGTAGTAGATTTGGTTGGCAATACATGTTAAGAGGTAGGCTTCTTTGTCATTCAAGTTTACACCCAACCTAAAGTCTACGATCAACTGGTACATTTGGCCTTTTTTCCTCCTATTTGTTAAATTTTCTGCTCAAGGTATAGGCCACCATATTGGTTTTCCCTGTATGGTGGTATAATTGAAAATCATAGTCTTTAAGGAACTCCATCCATCTTCATGCTTGAGGTTCAACTCTTTTTGGGTGTAGATGCACTTCAAGTTCTTGTAATATGAAAAATAGATAAAATTTCTCACCATAGAGGTAGTGTCTCCAAATCTTCAAGGCAAATACAATGGCCACTAATTCTAGGTCGTGAGTAGGGTAATTTTTCTCATAGACCTTCAAATGTCATGAGGCATAAGCAACTACTTGTCTTTCTTGCATCAACACTGCTCCAAGTCCACTCAGCGAAGCATCAGTATAGAGGGTATAGGAAAAACCATGGGTGGGAGTGACTAGGACAGGGGCCGTAGTCAATCTTTTCTTCAATTATTAGAATGATTGTTCACACTTCTCATCCCAATCGAACTTAACACCCTTCCTGGTCAGCTTGGTCATAGGTTTAGCTAGTCTAGAGAAATCTTGGATGAACCTTCTATAGTACCCAGCCAAGCCTAATAAACTCTTAATCTCTATAACTGTCTTAGGTTGCTTCCAATCCATAACAACTTCCACCTTCTCTAGGTCTACAGAGATGCCTCCTGTCGATATTACGTGACCAAGAAACTTGACCGTCTTTATCCAGAACTCACACTTGCTAAACTTGTCATATAATTGATGCCTTCTAAAGGTCTCTAACACTATCTGCATGTGTTCTAAATGTTCAGCCTTTGACTTAGAGTAGATGAAGATGTCATTTACGAATACCACCACAAATTGATCAAGGTATTATCTAAACACTCGGTTCATTAAATCCATGAATGCTACTGGGCCATTGGTTAAACCAAGGCCATCACGATGAACTCAAAGCGTCTATATCTTGTTCGAAAGGCAGTCTTGTGTATATCGAACTCCTTGACTCTCAACTTGTGATATCCCAACCTAAGATCAATCTTTGAAAAATGAGTAGCTCCTCTCAATTGATCAAATAGGCCATTAATCCTTTGCAAAGGATACTTGTTTTTTACTATAGCTTGGTTCAACTTTCGATAATTGACACAAAGTCTCATAAAACCATCCTTCTTCTTTACAAATAATGTTGGAGCTTCCCAGGTTGACTCACTTATTCTAATGAATCCTTTCTCCCTGAGCTCTTCTAGTTGAAACTTCAACTCAATCAATTCCACTAGAGCCATTCTATAAGGAGGTATGGCTATAAGGTTGTTCCAGTGTTAAGTTCAGTCTTGAACTCTAATTCTCTAGCAGGTGGTAATCCGGGTAAGTCATTTAGGAATGTATCCTCGTACTCACTAACCACACTAGGTCTTGATTTCTTTTCAGCTCAATAGGTTCTTTCTCAGAGAGTTTCTCAAACTCATTCTTCTACCTTAAGTAGTTCAACATGGCTATGGTTGGACTTCTTGGTAATCTCCGCATATCCCCGTTGATTTTATAGGTCTCCCCCAAAGGTAGGGTTGTGGTCACTCTTCTTTTAGGACAATTTATCTAGGCTTGGTACTAGTCTAACCAATCCATTCCTAAGATTACATCATAGCCATAAAACGTAAGGTACACAGATCAATTGTTAAGTGTTTATCCTCGAAGCTTAGGTCACGACTACACATTCTTTTTGAAGTCACAATGGTCCTTATTGGTGTTAACACATTCAAAGTCATGGGTAGTGTTTTTGTCATAAGCTGTAACCTATCAGCTATTTCTTCATAGATCAAGGACTTAGAGGCACCCAAGTTAAACAATAGTCTCACAGCAATGTTAAACAACAGGAACGTACCTTTCACTATAGGGACTTGGTCCTTGTGGGTCCCAATAGCAAACATTTTAGCTTGGTCCTGACCACGACCCTGGTTTTGCCCCTGATTGGTGTTATGTTGTTGTTGCCTAGCTTGAGGGCCACCATTCTGACCTCCTCCTTGAGTGTTTTGCTGTTGCTGTTGTCGAGGTGCCTAAGTTGTGGTAGTTGCACAATTTCTTCTAATATGGCCCCTTTGCCTGCACAAATAAAATAATCCTAGCCTATTTGCTTATTCTCTAGACTTTTCCTTGTTCTGCACCTTTCTCTATGGTGCCTTCCCACCACTCTTATACTTTTTCTAGGCTCCTTAATGATCCTTCTCATTCCCAGCCCATTTGTTATTTCCTTTCACTCATTGCTTTAGGTTGATTTCTTGTTCCAAAGTTAGGGCCTTTTCCACAACATCTTTATAAGTCTTTAGGCTTAGTGTTTTCACTATCTTTTAAATTTCCATCTTGAGACCCTGTGCAAAACAACTAGCCTTCATTCTTTCTTCCTTGATCAGATCTGGTGAAAATTTGGCCAACTCTATGAACTTCCTTTCATATTCAACTACAGTCATGTCCCTTTAATTTTGTCGAAAAAAAGACATCTTGTAGCTTGCTCAAGGTCACTTCTGGAAAGAACATTTCATAGAAGATCTTTATAAAGTTCTACCAACTTATAACATCAACATCCGTATTAGGGTTCATCCTCATCATACTCTACCAACTTCTAGCCGATCTCTTAAAGTGGTGTGTGGCCAGTGTCGCCCTTTTTGACCTAGTTACCTTTAGTACATTGAGAATTTCCTCCATCTTCTGGTGCCAGTGGTCAGCCCTGATGCAATTTTTAGTACCATCAAATGAAGAAAGGTGGAGCTTCTGCAACTCTAGCAGCATCTTTCTTTATTTTCCATCCTCTAAATCCTCCTGAACCCTCTGATGTTAAAGAGCTAGGGCCACAAATGCTGGTTGCTAAACCTGGACGGGTTCTGATTCTTGAGGCTATGGTACTGCTTAAGGGAGTATTTGGGATAGAGCCCTCATCAGTTGATCCATAACCCTTTGAACAACTTTTCATCATATTTTCCATTCAGGCCTCCATGCCACCAAGTAGTTCCTAATCCCTCTGCTTTGTCTCGTCAAAAGTGGTGGATCAGGTGGCGTACCTTCTTATTCCAGCTATTGTTTACAAATCAAGTAGATTGTCAGTATTTACCTAGTTAATGTTCGTACTATCATGACTCTAGATTTAGGTCTCTAGGTTCTCGATTTTTTCAGTAGCCTAATAGTTTATGCTTCTAGATTCTTTTTGTTCTTGGGTACATGATTTGGTTTCATGTGACATACATATAAACAATTCAAGCATGCTTTTCAAATAATCATACAATCGAGCAATTTCTCACTAGCATAGCAAAGTTCTAGGCCTCCATCTAAGCTTTTAGGTTCAAGTGTCCTATACCACTTTACCCCTTTCACGTAGACTTTCACTCAAAAAATTGTCACACCCAAACAATTTCGCAGATGTCTCAATAACTAAGATTTTTCGAGCCCACTATACCTAACTGTTCCATAGTGGCCAAGCATAGAGAAACAAGTTATTCAAAAGTTAATGATCATTCACTAACCATAGTCCATCATTCTCTGAGTCCAAGCTTCCTTCGTAACCTTGAATTCCTATGCATCCCATACAACATAGAAACCATAGATATAGAATCTTCTCGATATCATGTCTTGACCAAATAAGTGTTCTTTTCTCACACATTTTTAGTTTTTAACCTATGTCCGAAAGTTTTATGCATTTGATCCTTTGTGCCACCCTTGGCTACACCCACGTTTCTATCTAAGTCCCTTCCTTAGACCCAGGGTTTCAATCTGGTTGAATTGACAACCTCTGTCAATTCAACCTCTGGTTGAATTGGCTACACCCACCTTTGGCTTCTTTTTTGATGTCTATTCAATTTTTTGCCCTAATTTTCTATCTTCTAATTTTTTTTTATAGAAAGTAAGAATGTTCTTCAACTCTGACTACTCATATAAACTGGTAGGACAACCTCTAGATCAGGCGGCGAGACTGAAGTCTACTTAGCAATCGTGTTTTCTAGGGCGGGATAACCCACCTCCCTTTCAATGTTTAGCTTTACTCGAGAAAAAGCTTACCCACTATCAACTCAATTTGCAGTCTTTGTATCCAAACAAAATATTTCAAAACATATCTTTCCTTTTTTAAAACACTTTCCAAAATAGTTTTCAATTTCAAAAATAGAAGGTAGGGCATTCTAATTTCAACTCAAAACACAGGTCAAACTTAGTTTAATTAATACTTTCTAAATCTGATACCACCATTGGTATAAGATTAAACTTTCTAATTTTAGCCCAAACAACTAATGTATAGGCTTGACTTTCTAATTCTTGCCCAATAACTTATGCCTAGGTTCGGATACCACACTTGTAACACCTCAATCCATGTATTCTTTCTTTACTTGGACGTGACCACTGTTTTGATAGTGGACTTGACCATACAGGCAGGTTGGGTCGGTATTACATTCCAAGTGACTTACATTTGACATTCTATTTTAATTATCTTATGCCTTAATGCAATTCAAGAATATTCAATTCAATTTTAAGAATCAAAACAAATAAGGCAATAATACAAGAGATAAAATAAATTTATAAACTTTATTAACTTAAATAAAGTGGAGTACATAACTCAATCTTAAAATAAAACTATTAACATTGGAATATTCAAAACTTGGGATACATGCCCTTACATTCAAATATAGAAACTTTCTAAAAATAAAGAGACTATCATTATTTTCAATGTCTTCATTCATGTTCAATTTCCTAAAAAATAAGAGAGGAAGGATGAGCACATAGCCTAGTGGATCCTTTTCAAACAACCAATTTTTTAATTTACACTAAAAACACGTCCCTAGTTCATATACTTGCATATATTAGGCTTTTCAAGCAACATCTTGTGTATAGTTGTGACTTAGACCAAAAAGGGTTTTTAAGGCCCTAGATGTTCTTAACAAAATACCTCCTTAGAGTAAAAAAAACATTTCTTAACCAATTTCATTGGACTTTTAAACTTTAGGTCTCTTACCCACCATCCAAGTATTTTCGTCTTTACACCATGTGAACTAATCACATGAAAAGAATATCCATAATGACTCGCATGTTCATTATGATGGTACATGAGTGTTGATCATCATCATCTCATAATTAATCTCATATTCAAGAATAATTGAATAAGGGAAGTAAATTTTAGAATATAAACACTCTAAAAATCAAAGCATAAATCATCCAAAAACATGCATCATTCATCAAAATAAATCTAAACATGGTATTAAGCATGGCATGGATTCAAGAATGCTTAAAACATGCTCATGTACTAAACTCAAAATAAAATCATAACTAAATTTCTGAAATTGAAACATGAATGATTTCTAAAAACTAAACATGCAATGAACATGGTATTAATCTAAAGAAAAAAAAGGAGGTTTTAGAAATCACTTCCACCTTCATTGCAAGTTTGATGAAAATTCGGTAGAGGTTCATTCCTTTAACACTTCTAGCACTTCAAGACTACTCAAGAACACTCAATCAAACACTCAAACACTAAAGAATACCTCAAGATCACTCAAAAACACAAAGGTTGCCAAGAAGAAGGCTAGAACAAGCTAAGAGAGAAGTGTCACTCTTTGCTTTGGGAGAAAAAATAAGTGTGCATAGGGGAGGGGGGGGGGGGGTTATATAAATTTTCAAGGGCACAAGGAGGGCCACGACTTGGCATCTTTTACTAGGGTTTCCTCAGATATGACGGCTAGGGTTGTTGCTCATAACACACACATAGAGGACGGCTAGGGTTTTGTTAAGGATATGATGGTAATCTCTTCACATGGCGCCAAAATTGAAGCATTTTGGGTTTTGAAAATTTTCTTATTCTTGGTTTTTGGCTTCTTCTTCGTGTGTGTGACAGCTAGGGTTTCATGGTTCACCATTTAAATAGTTCTAAATTAGGCTTGCTCACATGTGTGCACACACACACACATGGACTGATTTTGCATAATTGGGCATGGTGTAAATGATCAAAGTGTGGTGTGCATGAGATCATTCTTTATGGTTTCTCATAGGTATGGTATACTTGATTATTTGCATGACACATGAGATCCTTCTACATGATTCCAAATAAGGGAAACGTTCCATTGAGGTTGGGTGGGGTGAGCATGTACATGATCATGGTGTTCCACCTATGTGGTTTGCACATGTTTAGGAGTGGCCATGAATTTATGGATCCACATGAATTTAATAAAAATTCATATCTCATTATTTGTCAAGAATTAAGGACTTTATTATATAATTTTGTGTTCGTAATAAAATCATGCACATTTTCGAACTATCATTTGGCTAGTGTAACCCTCATTTTATTTACTTTCCTAATTTAGACTTCACTGTAGGTTATTGAGCAAACAAAACCCAAATTTTGGCCAATTGAGCTAATTTTTAGATATGTTATCTAATTAATCCGTTTATGGAATCTCGTGTCATTTCAGGTTGTTCAGAGGTCAAAAGATATACTAAATAGGGTTTGAACTTGCTAAATTTATCTCTGAAATGGACCTCTTTTCATTTCTCATCCAAATTCAATCAAATGCAATTGAATTGTTTCATTTTATTCAGTACCAAATTATAGGGTATTACAAAGTTTCTGAAGAAGAAAGGATAGGAATGATGGCTAGGGTTTTTGTGTAGAGAAAGAAGAAGAAGAAGAAGAAGAGAAGAAAACAAGAACAAGATGAAGATAAAATGGGATGTCCAAGGTTTAGTGTGTGTAATACCCTAAAAACTCTGTATTTAATTAAATAAAACTCAAGATCAATTTAGTGAAATTGGATGTAAAATGAAACCAGACTCATTTAAGGGTTAAATTTGACATGTTTTCGAAAGTCTCATTTGGTGACCTTTGGGGACCCAAAACAACTTGAAATGAAATAAGGTGACATGAACCAACTAATTAAACAACAAATCCAAAAATTAGAACAATTGGTTGAGATTGGGGTTTTCATTTGTCAAATGCCCTTCAAGAGGTCCAAATTAAAAAGAATTGTCATTTAAGGTACTTAGGCCGGGGGGGGGGGTTCGAAATGACCCAAAATGAAACGGAATGACATGAACTAACAAAATAAATGAAATATCCAAAAATCAGAATAATTGGCCGAGATTTAAATTTCTATTTCCTTAGTGACCTCAGTGGGTCTTAAATAAGAAAAGTTTTTGAAGGAAAATCATCTAGGGTTAAACCATACCTTAAAACGTGCATTAGGTTCATGATATTCGAAAACTTAGGATATAAATCATAATTCCATGCAAATAAGGAGATATTAGTTTTTATTTGATTTTTGTGAACCCATGAAGTCATGGCCGCCCCTAACATGTGCAAGTTACATGGGTGGAACACCATGATCATGTGCACCCTACCCTACCCTAAGCTCTATAGGACGTGTCCATTATTTGAAACCATGAAGAATGATGCGATGTGCCATGTAAATGATCAAGTATGCCCACACCTATAGAAACCATGAAAAATGATTCTATGTGTTAGGATAATGATCATGTATACTAAGGTTACATATAAAATGTCTCATAAGTGTTTGTGTAGGCATACATGTGACAAACCCAAGATAGAAGTTTAATGAGAGTAGTTGATTTAAAGAGATATGAAAAGATTCCTTCACCTAGAAAAAAAAATTAGAAAATAGAAACTTGCCTCATGTTCACATGTGAAGCCACAAAGGGAGAGAATCTAAGGAAAATAAGAAACATTCCAAAGCTTTGCTTTTGTGTGCTAATATTAGAAACTTATTTGATTGTATGAATCACAACATAATAGAATGTTTTCCTACTAATAGAGGACATCCAAGAGAGATTAGAATGTATTCTAAACCTTTAATTGTGTTCACACATATAAAAGAAACAAATAAGGTTCCAAGATTTTGCTCACACTTGGATTGGAAACCTTAATGGTCCTACTTGCCAACCACGAGTACACTTGCCCTCTTTATGCAAACCATCCCCTTTGAGTTTGGAAACATGCCCAAATATGGTGAGCTGCCCTAGATGCCCCCTTTGTGTTCATGAACACCTATAAACACCCCCTTTTGCTCACATTTGTCTCATCCCAAAGCAAAAAAGTTGACACTTGCCTCTTTGCTTGTTCTTGCCTTCTTCTTAGACCCCTTCTCACTCTCTTTTCTTTCTTGTGTGAGAAGTTCTTATTTCAGTATTTTAGAGAGTTGTTGAAGTAGTTTTGTTGGTGATTAGAAGATCTTGAAGTTCTGAAAGTAGTAGATAAGGGGAACCTTTGTCGATTCTACAAAGAAACTCGAATTAAGGTGGAGGGGATTTCTTGAACTACTACTTTGCTCTTTCAAATTTCTAGTAAGTTCATGCTTGTTTCAATTATAGTTTTTAGCATGTTTAATCATATTTTAATTTTAGTTTAGCATGTTTTTATGTTTTAGTCACTCATGAGAGCATGTCATGCTTAGAATCCATGTTTAGGATTTAATTCAATGTTTCAAGCATGCTATGTAATGTTTACAACTTTCTTGATTGTTTAAAATTGTGATATTTACATTTTGAATTTCTTTTATGATTATATGATTCTTAAATATAAAAAATTGAAGATGAGAACCACATACTATCATAGTAACCCGTGTGGGTGCTATTAGTGTTCTTAACACATGCTTGAAATGTGTAGTTGCAGGACGCAACTGAGGGATACTTGGTATGTGGCATCCAATGGAAAGTGACAAAGAAATGTCTTTCCATCCTAAAGAGGGGTATCTAAATTAAGAATATCAAGGGCATAGAACCCTTTTCAGTCTTAACATCAACTACAACCAAAAAGTTGTTTGAATCACTTAATGCATGAAAGTGTTTGAATTTGGATGTGCTATTGTTGAAATAATAACATAGTTGTTTAATGAATAATCCATTAGGCTATGTGCTCACCCTTTCATTTTATTTTTCAGGAAATTGAAATGCATGATCAAGTTTGCTAAGGAATTAGAAAGTCTATTTTTAGAAAGTTTTTATGTAAGGGCATATTGCCCAAATTTTGAATAAAGACTTCTGCAGAATTTTTGTTTTAAATTTTAGAGTTACGTACTCTTTCTTTTGATTATATGAATTCAGTAATGTATTTCTTTATTTTATTTTGCATAAACAAAGAGTTTGAAGTTTTTCTTTATTCACTTGTATTATCTTGTTAAAAATTAAAGTCAATGGAAGTGAATTTATGAGTATTTTAATAAGTGTTAGAATAAAGAAATTGAGATGTAAGTTGTGTACTTGTAAATATAGCATATGACCCAACTTGCCTTGTGATTGAGCTTAAACCTGTCTCTAGGGGTTTGGGGTGTTACAGTGTGTATGCTCTGTCCCCTTTTTTTCTCTTTTTGTTTTACCCTAAGAATGAGATATTGAGGATTTGGGAATGATTCTTCAAGCCTAGAAAAGCTTTCAACGTCCCATAAGGAGTGATCACCCTAACTTTTTCTTTCTAGAAGTTGGGAAGTATTCATAACAACTCATATGTTACTTTTAGGGTTTCATGAGCCAACTCTTCATTAGGAAAGCCAAGATTTAAGGTTGTGATTATTCAATAGTGTTTATTAGCATGGCAAGTACTAGGGTTCCTACCTTGCTCCAACGGTGTTTGATAATTTAACATAATCTCATGGAGTTCCTCCCTTTAAATGATGACATCTCCATGAGTATCACTACAAAAAATTGATGATACAACAACGTTAATTCAATAACGTGCATCAATAACCGTTCTAATAGAAGGCATATAACAACGTTCATAAAATGTATGTTGTAAAATCGCTTATGTAAAATGTGTACAACAACGTTCACCATAGGAACGTTGTTGAAAAGGCTATTACAACGAGCAGACGAACGTTGTTCTATGTTATTACAATAATCGTAGTTGCTCATTGTCGAATGACACCTTCTACAATGTTCATAAGTCGAATGTTGTTAAAAGAACGTAAGTTATTACAACATTCATTCATGAATGTTGCCTATAGCCGTCTATAACAATATTTTATTTGACCGTTGTAAACGTATTACGTTATATACATACGTTATCATATGTTATACCTATATAATACCACTAATGCATGAATAATAGTATAACCCATGAATGGTGGTATAATGTAGGCATAACGATCAAATAATGTGCGTATAAAGATGTAGAGATAACGATAGAACAATGCATGAATAATGGTATAACCCATGAATAGTAGTATAATGTAGGTATAACGCTAAAATAATGCACGTATAAAAATGTAGGGATATCGATCGAATATTGCATAAATAATAGATATGGTACATATAACAAATGAAATGTCATATAATGTAAGAATAAATATTGAATAATACGCGCATAAAAATCTAGCGATAACAATCAAATAATTAATTCATAAATAATTGTATATATATATATAACCAGTAAAATGTAGTACAATGTATGGATAAATATCGAATAATGCGTGTACAAAAATCTAGCGATAACGATCAAATAATGCGTGAATAATGGTATAAATAACTCGTAAAATGTTTTATAATATAAGGATAAAGATCGACTAATGCGTAAATAATTGTATATATAACCCGTGAAATATGGTATAATGTAGGGATAAAAATCAAATAATGCGCGTATAAACATATAACAATAATGATCGAATAATGCGTGTATGATGATATATATAACTCGTAAAATATAATATAATATAGGGATAAAGATTAAATAATGTGTGTATAAAAATCTAGCGATAACGATCGAATAATGTGTGAATAATGGTATAAATAACCCGTGAAATGTGGTATAATGTAGAAATAAAGATCGAATAATGGTCATATAAAAATCTAGTGATGACGATCGAATAATGTGTGAATAATTATATATATAACCCATGAAATGTGGTATAATGTAAGGATAAAAATTGAATAATTCACCTATAAATATATAGCGATAATGATCGAATAATGTACGTATAAAAATTGTTTTGTTGGTCAATATACCTTACAAAAAATGAGTGAATAATTAATAGTATAACCTAGGTATACCATGTGAATAATACATATATAAAACGAACATCTTTCAATTGCCTGAATAATGCGTAAATATATGTATAACGTAAATATAACATATGAATAAAACATGAATAATCCAACCGATACAAATGAATAACATGCAAATAATAGTAGAATAATGTATGTATAACAAATCAACCGAAAATAATTCTTGAATAGTAGAATAATGTAAGTATCACGACCAACTAATGCAGGTATAAATATTTTTCGTTTGGTTAATATACCTTATGAATAATGAGTAAATAGTAGTATGATCGAAGTATACTATATGAATAATGCGTGTATAATATTTAATTGTTCAATTACGTGAATAATGCGTAAATAATGGTATAACATAGGTATACCATGTGGATAATGTGTGTATATGAAACGAATAAAATACGTTTAACTTAAGAATAATGTGTGTATAAAACTGAAATCAGTGCTTTAGAATTGATCACTTGTATCATTTTCGAATAAAATCGGTATAATAAAGTTCACATATGAATAACATTATTCATAGATGATTCAAAAATAAAACAATCTGCCCCATAAGACAAAATAAAATGACAAAATTCAAATGAAAAAGAGTTGAGATTGTTATAAATGAACCATAATCGTGTTCAAATGATACATATCTAAAATATCAAAAATGGTATTACACATTGTCCTTGAAAAATTGTGATGCAAGATGTGATAGCCTTCTTCCATTCTTCACTTCTTTAAGACCAACTACGATTGGATCCTACAGTCAAAATTAAATCGACCTAATCTTTCATCATCATTCTTGGTGCTTTCATTCTGCTTCAATCTACCATGCAAGTACAGATTAACGGCCACACTTTTCCTGTAGCTCACGACATCAAAAATAGGTGAAGTTTCCTTTCTGGTGGCAAAACATTCAATAAAATAAAACATGAACATTCCACAATCACACTCATCTTGCTCTGGTAGATTATCAACCACTAACACCTTGAATGGCTCTTTCCCAGGTCTATCCTTTGAGTCAACTTTCGATTTCATAAAATCCAATTATCTCGAAATAAAAAGGAAGAATGGTGGAATAAGCTTGAACAACCTCCATTGACGCAACATCAACAGTAGGAGTACGGAGGGAATTGTAAACTAAGGCCCCTAAATGACCGCTCAGTGATAAAGGAGGTAGGGGTGCAGAGACAGCCAGATATGCAACCTTCATGAATACTGATGCAACCAAGGATCAAGTGGAACGCAACCACAATATTAATAGGGAAAATAACGTAGTCAACATCAGACCATGGAATGTTGTAGTATATGTAGTGCCCTAGCATGTACTCCATAATTACCATCTCATCCCCTAACACAGAGGCATCCTTCTCTTTTTCGAATCTTCTATAAACAGATTGCAACTTTTGATCGAAAAAGTTGTCTGTCGTTGTACACTTGATCTTAATCGATTTGTCATACTTGCTTTTCTTGCGCAAGTAATAGAACATCACATCTACATTCTGCCAATACAAAATTTCTAAATTACAATAAAAGATTTGGGTTCTGAATAAAAATTGTATAAACATGAAACATTCAAAACATAATAAGTATGTTGTTTGTATAACATATCATTACAAGGAAATAATAAACATAACAGAGTTTAAGAACATGTTATATAGATGATATTGGTATCATATTAGTATAATATGTATACAAAACAACATAACATAATTTAAGGACATGAAATATATAGGTGAAATTGGTATCATATTAATATAATATGTGTATACAGACATTTCAAAGTGTTCAAAACCCTATATTTTGGTATTACGTTGATATATTATTAGTATAATATCTGTAAGTAATAATATTAAGTGCAAAAAATTAAACTTACTGAGGAGGAGAAAGGCTGGTCTGGGGTGATCAATGTGTAAAACCATTCCTCATCAGTAGCGATTGAAAAATCAAAAGCTGGATTCAGATTGTTGTCACGATCATGGTATACTTTATTTGACCTAAATAATGTGACAGATGTTAATATTAATGTATTATAAATAACAATAATATTCGACATGCAAACTTGATTTTTAAGAAAACTTACTTTAAGCGCTTCAGCTGACCCTTTTGAAGCCACTCATCAAACTCAGCTACAACATTGTTGTTTATATCTTCAAGCAAACAGATGTCTAAGGGGGTATTCATCCCTTCACAATCTCCTTTCCTTTATGTTTATCTCCAACAGGACGCCTCCCCCGTTTATTAACTGTAGGAGGTTAGAGACAGCTAAAGTTGTAACATTGACAACTGACTCAACAATTTCATCAATCGTGGTTTCTCGTTCACATTCAATTGGTATATGATATTTTGATTAATCCTTGTCAGCAACCTAGGTCAGTGAAATTAAACAAGAAATGTCCTAAAAGTAGATAAATTAAGGATAATTATATTCATAAAAATTACAAAAGCATAATCTTGAATTAATAAAAGATTCGTATTCATGATCTTACCAAGATTGATGATTTTTTCTTCCTTCTTTCACCTTCAGTTATTGTTGACTCAGCCTTTAACATGACAATGTACAATATTAATGGATAATGAAAGTAAATCTAAATGACAAATCACAATCTAAATAAAGTATTCAAAAGTACCTTCCCTTTTGTCGCTATTATTAACAATCTCTTGCAATGCCGTCAAACTCTGACATACAGCTTTGATATCAGTACATTTTTTCCTACTAGCAGATTCTTCTTTACTGTCTTCTTTACTTTGAAAAATTTAGTGAACCAAATGAATGTATACAGTTGGTATAACATCAATATACACAAGCAAATAGTAGATAACAACAAGCATACAGTATATAGTATATTATACTCATGGTATAATGTAGGTATATAAATGGTATACTACTATCATATCATTACTATACTGCAATAAAAGTCTAAAAAAATCCATTGGTTTTGAAGCTTGGAACATTTACGTTCTGCAATAGAGATTTCAGATAATTAATTTCTTCAAAAATCTTATCAAAACCCTCTTCCAACATTATTTTGATCTTGTTACAACAATCGCACTATCTTTCAGGTATACTCATGGTTGCGGTAGACTTATTTACAGGAATATTATCACCAATAGGTTTATTTACAAGAGGCGACAAAAGAAATATTGGGGGATCAACAAAATCATCGTAATCTAGAAATTGATGTTAGCCCCCATCTTATTTTGCAATCAAGCCATCCATGTATGGCTATAGTAGCTCATTGGGGCTTGTTACAAAATTTTTGAATTGAAAATAGACAAGTATGAGATCATAAGAAATTTGACAACAAAGAATAGTTCAATTATAATATAAATATTTTGTATACTATATGATCAAATACATTAAAAATTACCTTATAAACAGATAAATTGTTCAACAACTTCTCTATGCTCTTGAAATTGAACGTGTCAATGTAAGTCCAGTTTAGTATACAAGAAAATCTATTGATATGTCGAATGGCAAACAAACCATCAGTATCAACAAAACACTCATAAAACCAAACTTGTAATGTGATTGGGAACCCAAAAAGGTTGTACATAATCAGGTATTTGCCCCTCCTAGCTTCCAGCCAGATTGCATCCACTGCAAAATTACCCTTCATGGATTCTATTGTTGTGTTAAAAAGAGTCCTACCCAAGGTATAATCCATATAATCACCAATTTGTACAAGTTCAAAATCAACTTCATTTACCAACTTTTACATTTTATTAGGAAACAAAAAACAATTAATGAAGAGCAAAACTGCAATCTTCACAACATTATTATCATTCTCCCATACCTGATTTGTAAATACATCAACTATACACTTCTTATTTATCTTATCCACTCCTTTAAAGTATTTAGCCTTCAAAATTTTACCCTCAAAACCCATTGTAATTTTTTCTGATTTTTCTGCTGCATTTCAAACCCATTATCATTGCAAATTCAACTATGGAGAATTTTGCAATAATGTTATTAAAATTGAAGACCAGAATAAACTCGTCTTCTTGAACAACCTCTCTCAACAATATCTTATGATCCATCTGAGGTTGCCAAAACAATTGCTTCATATCAAGAAAATGGCCAAAACAAGTCTCTTGGAACTTCAGTAGGTGGTAATCTATCAACGTGGAAATCAACATGTTGCATGCGTTCAAGTTAATCAAGTACCCAACCTTGGCTGATTATCTATCTTTAGGTTTAAGAATATATTGATATTCCTACAGGTGCATAATACCATAATAACATGTTAAAACGTGTATAATAACAAAATAAAAAGGTATATAATATCAGAATAATCATTCCAATGAATATAACATCATTATACATCTTTATATCAGAATAAACATTATAATAGTATAACATCTTTATCCTCTATTATATAATAAACTGTCAATAAATGCTTTAACATCTTTATCCTCTATTATGGTCGTCTTGTTGGTAGAGGATGAACACTTGTTCTTCATTGTAATAGTGGAACTTGCAAGTAAATGAATAACTGGATCGAAGAAGACATAGAGATTAGGGCACAAAAATGGAAACAACTGTAAGGTATTTCTGAATGAATAATTTAGGTATAACAAAAGAATAATACATGTATAATATTTGAATAACACGAAAATATACGTGAATAGTGGTATAACGTGAGAATAATATCTTACTAATTTAAGTATAAAAGTTGTTCAGTCATTTGGCAAAAAAATTCGAGATGAATAATGCGAGGATAAACGAATAATGCATGTATATATATATATACACATTTTAATTTTGACTGAATAATGCGGGTATAACAAAAAACATAATTCATGTATAATGTGCGTGAATACAGGTATAATGTGAGAATAATTTCATAATAATGCGGAGATAAACAAATAATCCACACACACACACACATATATATACACTTTATTTAAGACTAAATAATGTGGGTATAACAAAGGAATAATTTATGTATAAAGTGAATGAATCACTGTATAATGTGAGAATAATTTCATAATAATGTGGAAATAAACGAATAACGTTCGCATATATATATATATATATACATACTTTATTTAAGACTAAATATATATATGTACTTTATTTAAGACTGAATAATGTAGACATAAAAAACGAATAATTCATGTATAATGCGTGTGAATAGCGATATAATGTAAGAATAATTTTATAATAATGTTGTGATAAATGAATAATGCGCGCACATATATACATATATATACATACATATATACATATATACATACATACATATATACATATATACATACATACATATATACATATATACATACATACATATATACATATATATATACATACATATATATATA
>JAJIYU010006579.1:0-20492 GCA_030144865.1 Tinospora cordifolia
GTTTGAAACGCCCTAATGATTGAAACTGTTTGCATGTTTCGTATGCTCGTTTGTATAATGCTATTGATGTGTAGGGGAGATCCACTGGGCTTTCGAGCTCACCCCATTTTTCTTTTACAGGTACTCATGAGCCCGGCGCTCAATGAGGATGCAGACTGGAGACCGGAGGATTTTGTATAGAGAGAGAGTGATATTTTTGTTAAACCATCTCTCTGTTTTTGTACAATTTTTTCGATGTATGTTTGAACTTGGGCCAAAGGGCCATGTATCATATTTTTGTATATGTATATACAGAACTGTTTTTACCATTTTGAACATTGTTTTATCTTGATTGATAAACTGATGATTTTTAATTATGGTACACTATACAGTGTTCGATGATTTAGAATGATTTGATTCGAAAAGTGCTTCCGCTATTATTATCTTGATTTCCAGTATAAATATGATTTTGAACAACCGGTGAATTTGATTTGAAACTAACTGCTTAGTGAAACATTTTAAAAATGAATATTTGAAATCAAAGAAATGAATTAAACCTCGTGTATAGAGGTAGAAAGATAGACTGACGACATCTGTCGAATGCCCGGGGCTTCGGCGGACCACGCGCCGAGCTTGGAGCCGCGCGACGCCCGACGGCAGGGCCACAGATTTGCAGACATGAAGTTTGGTCCGGGGGTCGGGGTGTGACATGTGGAAAGGACATAAACCCAATGTAAGTTATGATTGGATCTTTGGGAGTGCATTTTATGCTCTTAATGACAAAGAACTTGTTAATAAGTTTGATGCAAAAAGTGACGAAGGAATCTTTCTTGGGTACGTAGAAAATAACAAAGCCTATCAAGTCTTCAACTTCCATACGCAGTTAATTATGGAATCCATCAATGTCGTAGTCAACAATCACAAAAAGAATGAGGTTGTGTATGAAGAATAAAAGACTCAAGAGAGAAAATCAGTATGTACTAACATAATTGTTGAACTCATTGTTGTAATGGCATGTAACACAGTGAACAGACTAGAAGATTAAACTAAAGAAGAACATCAAGACTAAGGTAAATCATGTTCTAGAGTTTTTAAACAATCATCCAACTGACTTAATGGTAGGATATTTGAACAAAGAAAGAAGATTAAGGGATGTACCAAGAAGAGGCTACAACGAAATGGCACAACTATCATGCTATGCCTCAATTATTAAACCAAAGAATGTCAAATAGTACATGGAGGATGAAGGTTGGATAAATGCAATGCAAGAGGAATTGGAACAATTCGAAAGAAATCAAGTTTGGGAACTTGTTCCATGGCCTAATAAAGTAAATGTGCTTTGAACAAAATTGATATTCAAAAACAAAATCGATGAGCATGAGAACATTACTAGAAATAAGGCAACAATAATATCATAGGGATATACTGAAATCAAAGGCATTAATTTTAATGAAACCTTAGCATTAGTAGCAAGACTCGAATCTATCTAAATACTCCTTGCCACAGTTTGTGCAAAAGGATTTAAATTGCAACAAATGGATGTAAAAAGTGTTTTCCTAAATGGAAACTGGAATGAGGAAGTTTATGTAGAACAACCAAAAGGGTTAGAAAGTCATAGATTTTTAGACCATGTTTATCGTCTCGGAAAGGCTGTATTTGGACTAAAACAACGACCTCGTGTATGATATGACATACTCACCTCTTTTCTTGCACTTAAAGGGTACACTTGAGATAATGTGGATAAAACTCTCTTTCTCAAAATTGTCAATAATCATCTTGTGATTGCTCAAGTTTATGTAGATGATATTATTTTTTGGTCTACATCATCTAAACTTTCTAATGAGTTCATTGACTTGATGAAGGACGAGTTTGAAATGAGCATGGTTGGTGAGATAAACTACTTCTTGGGATTGCAGATTAAACAAAATCTAGAAGGTACATATATCTCTCAACCTAAATATGCTATAAACCTAGTACATAGGTTTAGTCTTGATAAGACAAAACACATGAGGACACCAATGTGCATTAGTTCTAAGATAAGCAAAGATATTGAAGGAAAAAAGGTAAACCAATGTCTGTATGGGAACATGATGGTGAGTCTATTATACTTAATAGCAAGTTGAATAGATCTAACTTACAGTGTGGGGATGTGTGCTCGATATCAAACAACACCAAAGGAATCTCATGTGGTAGTATTCAACATTAGTAGAACTATAGAGTATAGGATTTGGATGACTTGAGATTGTAACCTTGACTTAGTCAGGTGTACTAATGCTAATTAGGAAGGTAACTTAGAAATAGGAAGCATACAATGATAGGATGCTTTTATGTAGGTAATAATTTTGTATCATGGATGAGCAAGAAGCAAAATAGTATCTCACTATTTATAGCCAAAGCTATTGTACACGATTGTTATGAATGAGACAAATCTATTTGTGTTAATTATTTTATGGTTGTTTGTGGAATGTGAATGCATTAATGAGCAAGAATTCTACTAAGGGTAGTTTCATAAATCCACTAAAGAAAAGTGGTTGGGCCTAGTTGATAGGCACCATTGCCAAGTCATTGTGTTTAGTAGGGTGAGTGGCTCCAAAATCATAATGCATAAACCCTTTCTTATTTTGACCCCTTGTGCAATGACTATATCACACAGTGACAGACACCACTAGTTGATCCTCTTCTCTCCCATTTTCTCTTGTATTCAAATTGCAATAGAGACAATGGTAAGCACTCAGAGAGGCACAAATCATCTATTAATTGGCCTAGTTTTCTATTCATAGAGAAATGGTGTTTGCAACACTAAGAATCTTTGAGGTTTAAATTGCTTGCCCAAAAATCAGTCTCGTCTCGTGACAACAATGAAGCAATGAGAGAAGAGTGCCATATTATTTTCAATTCATCTAATGATGAAACTCCCCTTGCTTTTTTACTAGAATGAGTCATAAGTTTGTGTCAACTGAGGAAAAAGAAGACGAGTGACACTTCCAATTTAGTTTAAGAAACTCCTCATTTGACCATTCAAGTACCCTTCTCTAAATCATCCATTCCTGGATTAGAATTACCATCTAAAGTTTCCCATAAATCACCTTTATGTCCTCGTGTGCTTGGAAAGGAACAAGGGTCCCCTATTCCAACATAACATAATGATTGTTCACTCTATCAAGAATTTGGCCATGGGATTGTGCCATCCATTGTTTCAACAAAAGATGTAACTGTGCACTAGTGGCCAAACTGCCTAAGTCTCCTATTCCATGGTCTTCTCGACCAAATGACAAAGGGAATGCCCCTATATTTGAACCAAAGAAACCTAGGTATCTAGAATTAAGGAATATGATGCAAAAACAACATTATATTTCAATTTGGAAAAAGAAGTCCTCTGAAATGGAATAAAGTCCAAGAAATTTCTAGTAAAGAAGATTATTAATGCCAACAATTTTTAAAGGATAGAGCTTTGTTTAAGTTTGTAACTTGTCACAATTCTTTCTAATCCTCTATTGGTAAGGAACTTTATGCCAACCATGATCCACCCATTAAACTGCTTTCATCCCCTTGGTTTCAAGTCAATTATATAAGAGGTAAAGGCCTTGAATTTTCTCCATTAGTCACCAATAAGTTTCCAAGACTACTTGAGGTTGAGATCCCTTCACTCTTGATGATCTGAACATGAATCATCCAACTAATATTGGACATATCATATCTAATACCATAACAAAGATGGTTGAGTTCATGTCCACCTATAATAAGATAGCTTTTGGGAGTCATAACCAATATTCTATCTGGAAAGTACAAGGTCTCCAGAAGGTCAAATGATAATGCTTTCCTTCAAGAGGAGATGAGAATTACCAAAAAGTTTCTAAAAGGACACCATAAACTAGACATTGAGGGGCAGTGACACTTTCATTGTGCTCAAGATGAGAACCCACCTTATATTGCATTGGCTACATCGTCATCAGTCCCTGTAGTACCATTCTTCAATCAATAGAGTTATGTTGCTTATTTGAAGACTCGCCTTGTAGCCATTACAATATAATAGAAATAGATTCAGCAAATTCTTTTTAAGTTTGAAGGCCCCACTACACCTTGACATCATATGATACAAAAAGGGGGAGACCTTAGTGTGGTTGTGATGTAACTATTTTGTCGTTGTGTACCTTGAAATTTTTTCTTTCGTGGTGTGTGTTTGAACTGTAACGACTCCTATTTTTAATATGTATTTTCGTGTATTTTTTAAATTTTTAATGGGAATACATGAATTTTCTCAAATTTTTTTAAGTTTTGCCTATTTAATTAGAAAAAAAGGATTAATTGAGAAATATAATTTTTGGGAAGAAAATAGATCTATTATCGAGGACATATGATTTTTGAAAGAAAATAGAATTTTTGGGTTAATTACGTAAATTTTAAGAAGTAATAATGAATTTTTGGGACAGTTATTTGATTTTTAAAGAAAATTGATAAATTTTTGGATAGAAAATGAAACTTGTGAAAAATAAATATTAAATTAAAAATTAATGTACAGCTAGAAATATTTGAAGAGGTTAAGAGAAAAAAAAAGAAGGAAAATTTAGAATATATACATGTATATATGTATGTATATACAAAAGGGGATTAAAAGAAAAGAAAAAAAGGGGAGCTAAAATTTTCGATTAGGCCGACCCAATGTCCACGCCCATGCGGGCATTATTTATCATCTTCCTCCTTTCCCTCCAATTTTTTTTATTAAAACTTGCTAACAAAACCAGTTCTTTCCATGGTTATTGCCAATGGTTTTGATCATCAATGCACCCACCAACAGCTCTTCATGTTTCCTGGAGTATTGAGCACAAGCCAAGATGCTATCAGCCGAATGGGATGATCAACGATGCTCAAACTTGCTACCAAAACCCATTCAAAAGAACACCAAAACACCATTATTGCAGAAAAATTGTAAAAACCTCTTACCTTCAAGCCCTTGTACCTCATTCGTCCCAGCTCCAGTTTGGGTGTTCTTGTAGGCATTGGAAAGTCCTCAGTACCATCTTCATGAAGATGCAACCCATTGATCAAAACCCCTGGCGGTTTGAAGCAAAAATTACCATGAACAAGGGCTGTTCACCACTGTCAAACCCAAAAAACTGGAAAAAAAGAGTATTCATTCAGTTTTGTGAGGCTGATTTCTAGGCCATTCGAGGTCAGATCTTTAGGTATTATAGCTCATTTTAAACCTTGCAATATCTACTGTAACTTTTATTTTATAAGGAATGCAAAATGACCCCTCAAAATGTGTCAAAAATGGTGTCAAAGTGGGCTAGTTGCTCATTATTTAAGCAGTCCAGCAGAAACTCAATCTTAAAAGTGACTTTGGGCCCCATTTGAAGTAGTTAGGGACGTCGATTGGGGCCAATATTTAGCAGGATTAGACCTCACATTTGAGGCTAAAAGAAGGTGTAAATCTTTAACTCGAAGGCTTTGTATTGGTGATTTTACAAGCATGCAAATATACCCTATTGTATATGAATTATAATACTTAGAATTTTTTTTTTGAAAAATCTATTATAAGCCTATTTTTTGAGCTCACTGCCACGAATTCTAAAAAATTCTTAACCATGTCCAATAGACCTAATTTTTGGTGGGTGTGTTCCTTAGATAACTGGTAGTAGCGAGAAAAATTTTCGTCTTGAATTGATAGGTCTATATGGGTCAATTGGATGCATCATCGACTAGCTATCACATGCAGTCCGAGAACACAAATTTTCGGATATCCCTCTAGAAACCACATCAAACGAAGTCCAACAATCACAAAGTAATATTCTAGGAAGTATTTAATAGGTTTACATAAAATTTGAAAAGTCTTGCACCAATCCGATACACAAATTGACCGTAGGAAAATCGACAAATCTGCTGTGCATATAGGACAAAAAGGGCTGAAATTTAGGCACCTGATATCCTAAATGAAAACTAGGTCAAATGAAGTCCAAAAATCTCAAATTAAAATTATATTAAATATTTTGGGAGTATAGGTCATATTTGAAAATTTTGCACATATGGATTGCAAGAAGATTGGAAAATTCCCTGCATAAATAGAATGAAAAATCTGAAATTTGAGTACCTGATATCCCTATTAGAAAATGTATCAAATGAGATCCAAAAATTGGAAACTAAAATTTTGAGGAATATTGATGGGGTCTAGAACATATCTGAAAAGTTTCGGATAAATTGGACGTACAGATTGCTTGCAAAAAAATTGACAAATTTATTGTGCAGATAGAACCTAAAGTAGGAAATTGACTAAGTATGAAAAAATTGAGAGATTTTGACCAAATAGGTCCACCTTAACTCAATTTGACCCAAATTGACCAATGTTGACCAATTTTGACTAAGTTGACCAAAATTGACTAAGTTTGACCAATTTTGACCCATTGACCAGGTTTGACCAAGTCGAATTTAGGTTGACTAAAACCAATTAGGGATAGTAGGACTAAAATTAAGTTGCATTTTACAGAGAAACCGAACTTGAGTTTAACATAATGCAGATTTGAGCATATATCACGGAATTGGGCCGAGTTTCGAGGGGACTTCAGTGCATGGAACCCGATGAGAGTGGTTTGATTTGGTTGTTTACTTTAACTATATTCCTTGCATGAAATGTGATTAAAATGACATTGGATGAATGTTTTCGTATGATTGAACTACATTGATTGAATTTAAACATATGTAGTTGTACACTCATAGTGAGACCATAGGCTCAATGTTTGAGTTCAGGGTCATGGTATATGACGTGATTGGAGGACATATCATCAGTGCGCCTAGCCCCAGACCCACTTGAGTACGACACTTGAGGGCTGACATCGGGATTAGGCTATTCGATGAATACGCCTAGCTCATGATTTGCTTGAGTGGCCGATACGCTTGACTTTTGACCCTCTCGAGCGACGACCATAGGGTTGTATTTAAATGATTTGAACCCTAGTCCTAATATAGTTTTGAGCTGCATATATTTAAATTAGTTTTCTTTAACTGTTACACTATTTATAAATGTTTTACTACATGATTTACTATTATGGTTGCTTTATCATTATTGTTCATGCATACATGCATTGTTTTTGGAGTGCGGGTTAGGCACATTATACCTTCTCAGATAGCTATTTACACATTGATTTTCTACCAGTAAACCTTTTCTTCATCATCTGATTCTCATCTATCTTGTTATCCTCATCTCTTCTTTCCAATAAGCATGAGATCACACAATTTGGTTGAGAACTGAAGGAGATATGAAACCCCAAAGTAGATAGAAGAAAAGGGGATTCTTAGAGCTTCTGTTGCAGAAATGAAGAAGAACGAAATGGAAATAGGGGTTGGGATGCTCTTGTAAGCTCAATTGATACTGCCACGTATTGCAAATCGTGCAACATGTCACCTCTTCCTTCTCAAGTGGTGCTAGATCCAACTTCCCCCCAACTTAGTGTCCAAGTTATTCGCAAGTGGAGAAGAAACCAACACTACAAGAAAAAATACCTTTTATAGCTTGGGAAAAAATGCTATTATAAATGATAGATAGCACTATTTTGCTTGTTGTTATAGCCGATGTTATTGAAAGTCCAACACTTGCACAACGTTTTTTAGGTGTTGCATTTGTTAATGAAAACACTATCAAATGTATCCTTCGATAACTAATGAAAACGCTATCAAATGTATCCTTTGGTTGGATCAACATCTCTTTTCCTTTTCTACTTTTTGTGTTTTCCCCAATCATTTTCGAAATTACTTAAAGATAATGCAATTTGGTTTCCATTCATGATTCTTGGTTTTCCACCATTCTCAACACTTCCATCGAACCAAATTTTCTTCTTTTTGTGTAAATGATTTGGATGAAGAAATCGCCCATGCCCCGTGTATGCAAACTTCTTACTATGAATCAACCAATGGGAATGAATGTTATCAGCGCAAATAGGGCATGCAAATCTACTTTTGGTGGTAGATCCAACCAAGTTTCCATAAGCTGGAAAGTCATTAATTGTTCGGATTAATATTGTCCTTAGATTGAAAGTAGATTTAGTAAATTCATCATACACATCAACTCTGTTATTCCACATGTCTACTAAATCATCTATTAGTGTTGTAAAAATATATCAATATCATTTCCAGGCTGCTTTGGACCAAGAATTAACAATGTAAGCATTATATTGTTTTTTTTTTTTTCATGCAAAGCCATGGTGGTAAGTTGTATATCACAAGCATTACTGGCCAACAACTATATGTCAAGCTCAAATCAGAAAATGGATTAAAGCCATCAGTGGCAAGGACCAATCTTAAATTTCTAGTTTCTTTTGCAAATGAAGGCCACTTTGTATTAATAACATTCCACGCCACTGAATCAAATGGATGTCGCATGTTCTCATCTTTTTTATTTGTAAAATGCCATCTCAAATTCTCAAATATTACAGATGACTTAAACATCCTTTTAAACCTTGGTATAATTGAAAAATATCTTAGTACTTTTGTGGGAATCCTTTTTCGAATCTTTTGTGTATGCTTATCCACCAACCATCTATAAGATCCACATTTTGGACAATTTTTCATGTCTTGATTCTCATTTCTAAATAAACAACAATCATTCTTACAAGCATGAATTTTATCATATCCTAAATCAAATGACTTGATCAATTTTTTTGGCTAAATTATTTGAACTAGGGATGACGTTACCTTCTAGTAGCATGTCATGTAATATATCCAAAAGACTATCAAAACTAACATTTGACAACCCATTTATGACTTTATGCTTGTATAATACCAAAATAGCTGATAACTTTGTATACTTCAAACAACCTGGATATAGAGGAGTTTCTGCTTCTTCTTAAAAATCAAAATAATCATTATCTACTTTTTCTTCATCTTCTTTTTTAGAGCTTTCATCCACAAAATGTGTTGCAGTATATAAGTTAAATATATCTAAAGATTCTCCAAAATTTAAGTTTTTATGCTGAAGTAATTGTTCCTATGATTAAACCATGTCGTGTATGTGGGATCCATTCCTCGAATAACTAAATGTTCATATACAATATCTAAGTGAGCATGACATATGTTACAACAATCAATGCAAGGACATAAAATTTGACCATAGTTTCCTACCATCTACTTAGCCCTTTTTACAAAGTCCTGAGCACCTTCTTGATATTTCTTAGTAGCTCTATCAAACAAAATAAAAGAAATATTAAAATACATCATATATATATATTTTTTATATTAGAAAGCGATGGTGTACTCATTACCTATGGAGATGGACCCACTCTTTATCAATCATGATAAGAACCACTTCTACTCCTTCTACTCTAATCATGAAAAAAAAATACTAAAACATTTAATATTATATGACATAAACATAATAAGTAATTAAACAAAAAACTAACACAAATTGTCCAATCTAGTATATGCGTAATACTAGAATCTAAGATGCTACAAATAATATTATATTTTGTAGAGAATTTTATCATATTTTGACCTGCAAAACTATAGATTTCATTATTTGTAGAGAACAAATAATAAAATCTGATTTAAATCCAAAACTTTCTATCAAAACATTATAGAGTTTTAAGATATATATATATATCAAAACCTTCTGTCATGGCTTGTTGACGACGATCATGATTTGTAATGGAAGGAAAATATGCCCTACGACAAGGTTTGATGGCAACACTGTTAGAACAAAATAGTTTGTAGACTATATTAGAAAACGCATACTCTAAAAGAAATAATTATGAGTACATGATAAAGTATCCAACAAAGTAATCAGGGACTAAGTTAACTTTTCATTCTGGTTTAATCATGACAGAAAAATCAAAAATTGCAATTAACAAATAATTTTGTATTCTAGGCAGTGGACTAAAGGTAGAATCCCCATGGATATACATACATCAATCTGTAAGTAGTAACTATGGAAATTAATGAGATTAGAAGATTTTGCTTGTGAGGAAGGGAGTATTGGACATTAGTGAGTTAAATGACTGAAATAGTATTATATGCATCAGTAGACATTAGTGAGAATGCCAGAAGAATATAAATTCCAACCTAATAAATGAGAGCATCTAACAAAGTATCTTAATTGCAATTTGTGCAAACTAGTATATTACAAGAAATAGCAAAGAATCAGATTCAAGTCTTCTTTAAACAGAAACAAAGAAGCAAAAAGAACAAACTGAAGAAGCAAGGAAGAACAGAGAAACACATAGAAAACTTGAAAACATAAAACATGAACAATATATACATATAAATATATATATATACACGTCGGAGAACTGAAATCATGTTTTGACTCTCTCTCTCTCTCTCTCTCTCTCTCTCTCTCTCTCTCTCTCTCTCTCTTTGTTCTTGCCATGATTCAAATTCATATAATATGAAATTGACACCAGTTAGAAGTAGTGCATTTTTAATATAAATATAAATTATAAAGAATGTTTATTTCACCGTAATAAGTTAAATAATATATTTGTATTAACAAAACAGAAATAAATAAAAAATATTATGAACAAGATTATTTATTTTTTAATGATCATGTTGCCAATCACATTAATAAAATAAAATATTAATATTTTAAAACTTAAAAAAGAATATGTAACATTTAAAAAATAAATTTATATTGATAATTTTAACAATGGGAATAAGGCTTTGCAACTCGGCCAACAACCCTAATGTGGCTAAGACAATTATTTTCCCTGATTATTTAGAATTAGAAGAAGTATGGTTGTGAACAGATAAAGATGACAGAAAAATCAAATAAAAGCAAAAGATGGTAAGGCATGAAGAAAGCTAGGGTCCCTGATTATTTAATATGTAAATTGCAATTAACAAATAATTTTGTATTCTGGGCAATGGATGAAAGGTAGAATCCCCACAGATATACATACATCAATCTGTAAGTAGTAACTATGTAGAATCCCCACAGATATACATGCATCAATCTGTAAGTAGTAACTATGGACATTAGTGAGTTTTGAAGATTATGCTTGTGAGGAAGAGAGTATTGGACATTAGTGAGTTAAGTGACTGAAATAGTATTATACGCATCAGTATAACATATATACTATTATCTAACAATCGTGATGTCAATTATATAAAATGGGTCGTGATCATATGTATGCATGTATATTATAAACTGAGCATTATGTTGGTGATAAGTTGGTATAATTTATGAGCACTATATATGTAGGGCTCAGCCGGTGACAAGGTTGGCACTACATGTAAATGAATTATGATGTGGCTTGCCACTGCAATAGATAAGTGTCAGGTTGTACTTTAATTTTAAGATAGCCAAAAGAAGAAATTCATGGCAATTTGGTGCAAGATCATGAAAATTGTGGAGTTCAATATTAGGCTATGTTTGGTAAGGGGGATTGGAATAGGATAGGATAATTTTTTTTATCCTATCTTATGTTTGGTGCTACATAGGATAGGATAAAAATTTATCCGAGCCCACATGAGTTATCCTATGTTGATAAGATAATTCAATCCTACCATTTTTGGTGGGATTAAGTTATTCCACCAAAAAAAAAAAAATTTTTTTGACTTTTATTTTTTTTTTTAAATTATTTTTAAAAACATTTTTATCCCATCCGATCTCATCCTATCCTATCCCACTAAAATAATATGATGATTATTTGGACTATATGTGCAAACAAGATATTTTACAAGAGTTGAGTAATTGTAAACTCTTGTTTACTACGAAAGGGCACAAGCGGATGCTTGAAACCTTCACTACACACCATCAATATATTTTGCATTTGGTTGATGCTCACACATCACCCATCTGTTAGGCATATAATCACCCAAACCTATTTTTATTTTATTTGTATAGAATCCAAGAAAAAAAAAGGGTATAAAAATTGAATTGTAATCTCATTTTAATTTCCACATAAAAATTATCATCAAGTAGCAAATATGGAATTGCAAAGTTTCAGTGTGGTGAGCTGTTAAGCACCAAAGAATTTTGATGTAAGCTAGCTAACAAGAAAGCATTCCATCTAGGAACCTTGGCGTGAAAGCCATTAATTCATGAAAAGTTAAGACATTGCCGTAAAGATGTGAGGGAATAACCCCTGAACATCCGAAAGTGAAACAAAAGGTAATGTCACTATAATAAAATTTAAGATCTAGTATAACATATAAACTCATATAAAATTTACACTTCTCACATACTATTAACTTCAAAAAAAAAAAAAACGCAATAACCATTTCACATCATCTGCCCTTTACCTTTCCTGTCAGAACCTGGAGAAAATGATTGAGAGTGGAGTGAGCAAATAACAAGCTCAGTAAATAATCTAACTTATGGTATTATACAACCATCATATGTATAAAAACATGCAAAGTAAAACAAATTCAAATCACTTGCGAAATGAAGTAAACATAACATACATGCGTAATTTAATGTGTAAATATGCATTTAATTTCAATAACATGCACTCTTTTAAAACATGAGCCATCTCCCTCCTTCCAGATTATAGAGCGAATTTGTTCCTCACTGCGCAAATGAGGAGTGCACCGGACCTCTAGTTATTCAATTATGTACTCATTTCTATCTCATTCATCTCATGCCAGGAATGCACCAACCAAGATTACCACAACAGTCAATCTTGTGAGTCTGTTCCCAGAGACTATGCCCAATAGAAATGTTGTCATGTCAATAACCTACTTAGGTACGTCATTAACATGCTACAATGCATCAAAATCATTTCATGGAATTCAAATACGTATGAAATGCAATATACCTCATTCTATTTAATAAAAAGCAACAGTTTAATTTAATATCAATGTCAGATATAATATCACAAGTAAAGATTACTCACCAATTACTGTCCAACCAGTTCCTAATATCCAATAACAATCTAGTTCCACAGCACCAATCAAATCCTGTCGTCACACATCATTTTACATGCATCAAATCAAATTCAACTCATTTGAATTTATTTTATAAATCATTTTTCATGTATTTACAGCTCCTATTTGATTCAAGATATTCATTTAACTTCACCTATTGGTGCGCATTAACTCGAATATGCTTAATAATCTTTAATATTATTTTTCTGCTCATATAAAATAATTCTATAGTAGAAAATATAAAATATAAGCTTTTTAACTATATTTTTATTAAAATTTTCATTTTTAATAAATAACCCTATGGGTCATTCGTTCACCAAAATTTCAATCGATATCCAAAATTTATGAATTTTGTGTCGATGGGTACGTATTTTCATTCTTTACACTCCTATGGGTTTCAATTAAGGTTTTATTAGGGTTTAACATCATCAAAAACCCATCCAAAGGTTATAAAACTTTGGGTATTTATTTTAGAATATACAAGATAAACAAATGAGAACTAACTACAATATTTGGGATCTACTTATCAACAGGACTATTTTGGTATAACTTTTACTAAGTTTTACTCACTGTGAAAAAATATCCAATTTTTGGGTTCAAGTAGAAAACACTATCCATAGTAAAAATTACATTCCTAGGAATGTAGTACAAGGCTTAATTAGCATTTTAGCAACTAGAATCGAAGAAAATCACTTACCTATGCGTCGAATCTGGCAAAAAATCGGATTTCCCCTCTTTTCGTTTCCTTTTCCTTTGCTGTCTGTGCGTTTTCTAAAGTCGAAAACCAAATAACAAAAAAGATAACGATTGAAACAAAAAGCCGTGATTTTTATATATAACCGAAAATAATTTCAATTTTACCCTAGTTTAAAAAAATTAATTCCTTAAACACTAACCTTATATAACTTATTCCCAATTTTACCTTTGTTTTAATTCCATAAATACCTACCTTATATAAATTAATTCCATAACCATATACCTTGTATAAATTAATTCCATAACCATATACCTTATATAAATTATTCCCATTTTTACCCTAAATCATATATTTACTTATAATTTGTTTTTAATATTTTTGATATTTTTGTCCCAATTCTCCCTTTTTTCTATAATCAGTTCAAAAAGGCTCCCAAAAGTAACCTTTTTGTTTTTTGATTTTTTTCCAACTTAAAGCACGTGATTTATTTTATTTTTTTAATAAATATTGTAATAAACATTTAAATCATAATTTTGAACATTTTTATATTTATTTAGTATTTTTAAAAATTCATTTATTTCTTCTTCACGAACCTCATATACACATATATATTACTTAAAAATTATTTATACATACATGTACACATATATGTACATGTACAATACATAATTGTACCCTCATACGTTATGTCAACGTGTCATAAAAATTCGAGTCGTTACAATCTCACCAACTTAAGGAATTTCGTCCTCAAAATTTAAATTAAAGGAACATACCTTAAGTAGTGAAGAGGTCTGGGAACTGCTCCCGCATCATATCCTCACGCTCCCAGGCTTGCTCCTCATTGTCGTGAAATTGTCATTTGACTCTAACTAGAGGAATTTCTTTATTTCTCAATTTTTGTATTCTCCTATCAACTATTTGTATAGGTCTTTCTTCATAACTGGTATTTTCCCCAACTTGTAACTGAGTCAAATGGATAATACTTTTGTAACATAGACACATGGAACACATTATGAACACTGGCTAACTGAGGTGGTAGAGCAAGCCTGTAAGCTAATGGACCAACTCTCTCTAGAATTTCAAATGGTCCTACAAAGCATAGAGCTAACTTTCCCTTCACCCCAAATCTCATTTGACCCTTCTATGGTGAAACCTTTGACAAAACCTGATCACCAACTGCAAACTCCAATGGTCTATGCCGATTATCAAAATAACTTTTTTGGCAATCTTGGGTCGCTTTAAGTTTCTGCCTAACCTGCTTAATCTTCTCTGTGTGATCGGCAATAACCTCAGGCCCCAGTAGTTGTGATTCTCCAACCTCATACCAACATGTCGGAGATCTACAAGGTCTACCATAAAGAACCTCAAATGGTGCCATACCAATACTAGCTTGATAACTGTTATTATAAGCAAACTCAAACAAATAAAGATACTCATTCCAGTTCCCACCAAACTCCTATATACAAGCCCTGATCATGTCCTCAAGCATTTGAATAACTCGTTCAAACTGTTCGTCGGTCTGAGGATGAAATGCAGTACTGAGGCAAATACGGGTCCCTAACTGAGTCTGCAATGACTGCCAAAACCTCAAAGTAAACCTCGGATCTCTATCTGACACAATAGATGCAAGTACCCCATGCAATCTCACTATCTCTCGCATATACAACTTGCTCAGCTTGCCCACAGAGTCCTTGATGTTCACTAGAAGAAAATGGGCAGATTTTGTCAACCTATCAACAATTACCCAGATGGCATCATATCTACCTAGAATCCGTGGTAACCCAACAATGAAATCTATCGTGATATGCTCCCATTTCCATTCTGGAATGGATAATGGTTGCATCTGCCCTCCAGGCCTCTAATGTTCAGCCTTTACTTGCTGACACACTCCACATTTTTGTACATATTCAGCAATATCCTTTTTCATTCCATGCCACCACACTGTTCTTTTCATATCATGGTACATCTTGGTCGCCCCTGGATGAATAGTGAACTGTGATTTGTGTGCATCCTGAAGTAACTTTGCCCTAAGCTCTTGGTGAACTGGTACCCATATCTTCCCTTGGAATCGTAAGATACCATCAGAATCTTGATGCCAATCATCTCGATTAGAACTATTAGCCCAAGAATCATACATCCAAAATCTAGATCATGTTGCTGCAATTCTTTAATTCTTTGACTTTGAGCATTTGTCAACCTCATTCGCATTTGAGCGCATATGCCCAATAAAACATCAACAGAAAATGTACTCATGATTGTAGCTCATTCTAACATCCGCCATTCATGAGCCATTTGACGAGCCACAACTCCAACTTCAATCCGTTTCGTGCTTAATGCATCAGCAACAACATTGGCTTTTCCAGGGTGATACTCAAGATTAAAATCATAATCTTTAAGAAATTCTAACCATCTGCGTTGCCTCATATTCAACTCTTTTTGATCAAACAAGTGCTTTAGACTTTTATGATCAGAGTATAATGTGAACTTCTCACCATAAAGATAATGTCTCCAGATTTTCAAAGCAAACACCACTACAGCTAATTCTAGATCATGTACTGGGTAATTCTTCTCATGCACCTTTAATTGCCTAGATGCATAAGCTATTACTCTACCCTCTTGCATCAAAACACAGCCCAAACCTAAATGTGATGCATCAGTATAGATGACTAGTTCCTTCCCGGGCTCTAGAAGTACTAGTAAAGGTGTCGTAGTCAGCTTCCTCTTCAAAGCAATAAAAGCTTCTTCACATTCATCAGTCCACACAAAGGCCACAGTCTTCTAAGTTAGCCTAGTCAGTGGAGCAGCTATTTTAGAAAAACCCTCCACAAATTTCCTGTAATATCCCTCTAAACCCAAAAAACTTCGAATTTCAGTCACCGTGGTTGGTCTAGGCTAGTTGATAATAGCCTCAACTTTTGAAGAATCTACGGGGACACCCTCTGCACTTACCACATGACCTAAAAACTTCACTTCATCTATCCAAAACTCACATTTATTGAACTTTGCATACAACCTGTGTTCTATCAGGGTCTGTAAAGTAGTCCTGAGATGTCGTTCATGCTCTCCCCGAGTTTTGGAATAAATTAGAATATCATCAATGAAGATAATGATGAAGTGATCAAGATATGGTTTGAACACCCTTTGCATTAAATCCATAAACATAGCAGGTGCATTGGTTAACCCAAATGGCATAACCAAAAATTCATAATGTCCATACCTTGTCCGAAAAGTTGTCTTGGGTATATCCTCTTCCCTGATCTTCAACTGATGATACCCCGATCTCAAATCAATCTTTGAAAAGTATTTGGCTCATATTAGTTGATCAAATAAATCATCAATTCGAGGAAGTGGATATTTATTTTTTATAGTTACCCTGTTCAGCTGACTATAGTCTATACACAACCGTAGACTCCCGTCTTTTTTCTTCACAAACAACACTGGTGCTCCCTAGGACGACATACTTGGGGCAATAAACCCTTTATTCGACAATTCTTCAAGTTGTACCTTAAGCTCTTGTAATTCTTTTGGGGCCATACGATAAGGTGGAATAAAGATGGGTTTGGTTCCAGGCATCAACTCAATAATAAAATCAATCTCCCTTTTAGGAGGTATTCTAGGTAAGTCTTCAGGAAATACATCTAGAAATTCATTTAATACAAGAATTTCTAATAACAGAATCTCCCGTTCCTTTTCATCCACCGTCTTTATACTAGCTAACCATTATGCTTCCTCATTAGTAACTAATCGACCTCGAGTGGGAGTTTTCGAGGTATCCATGCCTCTATACACAAAATAAGGTTGTCCTGGAATCTAAAAAACTACTCTCTTGGCAAAACAATCAAGATAAGCATGATAAGATGTAAGCCAGTCCATACCTAGTATGGCTCCGTAGCTGTACTCAATATCAAAGGTGTACTAGTTCTAACGGGAGTAAGTCCCAATCTATCTACGATGCTACCAGAAATAAATGATAATGTGGATCCAGCATCAATTAAGACATACATCATAATATCATAAATGTTTATCATACCTTCAATTAGATTCCTGCTGGCCTCGGGATCAGGTTCAGTCACTGCTTTCACTTGCTCTCTTGGGGGCGCAGAAATCATTTGGGATGGGGCTGTCAATCCCTTTTGTGGTGCTCGAAATGGACATTCATTTCTTTTGTGCCTTTTTTGCCTACACTGGAAACAAGTAATAGATGAAGGAGGAGTGAAATACCCTGTTTGTGACTGTCCCCTGGGCACTGACATTCCACTCTGTCCTCTGCCACCTTGTCTTCCTGATGGCACTGGCGATCCAACTAAAAAACTCTGACTCTGAGATCTCCCCATAAATTGTTGTCCCCTAAAACCTACTGTTGGAACTGATATCATTGGTGTGGTAGATGTTCCAATCCTATTAGATACTTCTCCCATGCAAAATCTTTTATTTCCTTCAAAGTGGTTTTTGTTCCACCTGGATTTGTTTTTCCCCTGGAATGCTACATTTTGCCCAAATGATAATAGGGAGGTACGTGATGCAGTTTCTTGATTTGCAGTCTCAACCCTCTCAAAGTCCAAAACCTGATTAACGGCATCTGCATACGTCTTTACCCTAGCTAGTGCCAATCCCTTACATATGATGTCACAGACCCCATCACGAATTTTCCTTATTCGCAGATTATCGGTGGCCACTAGTTTTGGTGCAAAGAAAGACAGTCGAGTAAATTCATGTTCATATTCTCGAACTGTCATATTCCCCTGCTTCAAATGAAGAAATTGATCCCTTCGCTTATCTTTCTCAACTGGTGGGAAAAAGCACTCATAGAACATCTCTTTAAATTTTTCCCAAGAAACTTTACCTAAATGTCGTCTACCTGTAGACTTCCACTATCGCTCTGCATCCTCGGTGAGTTTAAAGGTAGCTAATCTCACTTTGTCATGATCCGCCACTTACATATCTTCAAATATAGTTTCTATCCTCATCAACTAGTTTTCTGCAACTTCCAGCATCAATCCTCCTTTGAATGTTGGAGGTTCTCTCATTTTAAAAGCTTTCATTACCTTATTATATCTTTTCTTTTCTTTCTCATCCCTTCTGTCTACTGATACTGGAGTTTTTGTTGCAACAGTAGGTACTACTTCATTAACCCCAACGCTACTGACACCAACTTCAGGAACCAGTGATGCATTAGGCCTCTGCAACTCTTCTCTAATCTTAGCCATCATTTATGTTAGTTGGGTGGTACTCTGTTGTTGCATCAGTGCCATCTCCTCCAACTTCTTAACCCGTTCCTCATGAGAATCCATAATTCCCTTGCTTTCTTTTATTTAATCTACTCATTCATAAAAGAAAAGAATTGCATTAAATAATACTAACAATTTTATAATCCAGATCCAGCTATCCACACAAAATCTACATTCATGATACACATCCATTAACCATCGTATGAAGAAATTAATCGAAATATACACACTTGAAACTTAACTAATATTTTATTTAACCATAGTTACTTTATACATCAGAAAAAATGACCCACCATTGTTCTCCATCAGTGTTTTACCTTTCCTTCCTTATTTACACCCCAAAATACATTCATAACTTAGGTTATTATTACTGCTTTATGTATAACAAAAAGAAACTTTCTCTTTACTACAATTATTCTAATGACCGCCCACAGCTATTACAGACTCGTTTTGCTTGTTTTCCTTTTTCCATTGAGGGTTCCGCTTCACTCTTCCTTTTCTTGTTGGTATTTACACTAGATGTGCTACTGCTATGTATAGCAGCAACAGCTATGGGAATTGCCGCTACTTCCCCGACATTCCCAGATTGCTCTGGCTATAGTGGATGCAATACTTGATTCACTGGAGTTTCTAGGCAAATCAACCACACTCGCAGTTGTTCATGACTACGATAAATAACGTCCAGAATGGCATCAACCCATGCTAGAAGTCGTTCATTGGGTCTTAATCGGTTCGCCATTCTATAAACCTGATAGGTTCACAGTCAAACAAACCAACTCAGTACATAATCAGCATATAGCACGCACACATCCATCCGCAATAGCAATCAGTCAATCAAAACATGACCCCTAACTAAGGTAACTCCCAAAGGCTTGTAAAACTAAGACCTTGATAACACAAGGAAATTACGGGGTTCGTCGTGACGATACTGTCTCCACTTTGACACGCTAGACAAACTCCGAAGGCGTAATGGGTTTTGTTCCTGTTAGTTGCATAGCTGACTAATTATATTTTAGGTATTTTATGTATAATATGCATTAGTGTAATAGAAAATTTAGAGTATTTGCTTATGTTTAGTAGAATATGCATTTAGAGCATTGTTGCATCATTTTAGCATGATGTAATGTTATTTCTAACATTTTTATATGAATATAATGCCCGAGAAAGGTTTTTAATGTTTGTGTAGGTTTAGAATGAACTGGAATATGAATAGGAGCATGTGAGGAGTTGAAAATGGCCAAAAATGAGGAAAAGTCACTAATGATCGCGGTCGGCGTTGCCGACTGCAGTAAACGGAACAAGGAGAATGAAGAAAAACAACACAGCACTGTGGACCGCGGTCGGCGATCCAGTGACCGCGGTCACCAGTGTGTTGATTGAACATCATTCTGTGGACCGCAGTCACTCATCCATGGACCGCAGTCATTCGAGATTTCATGTATTTGAGTTGTGTTTTATCATTCTGT
Organism: Tinospora cordifolia; assembly: GCA_030144865.1. NCBI lineage: Eukaryota > Viridiplantae > Streptophyta > Magnoliopsida > Ranunculales > Menispermaceae > Tinospora > Tinospora cordifolia. Next base: position 20,220 of record JAJIYU010006579.1, read on the forward strand.
GGACCGCGGTCAGCACTTATGGACCGCGGTTGGTCGTCGTATTTCATTATTTTAGCGTTTTCTTTAGTGAAAAAACTATAAATAGGTCATTGTAGTAAGGTCTTAGAGGATGATTTGATTTTGAAAACAAAGTTTTTAGAGAAAAACGGCCGACAAAGGAGAAAAGGGAGAAGACAAAGAAGAATTGAAGATCAAGGTCCAACAATTGAGTATGTTTATTTGTGATCTTAATTCTTTGATGTGTGAACTCTTAATCATGTTAGGCTAGGTTTA
>JAJIYU010006580.1:0-20379 GCA_030144865.1 Tinospora cordifolia
TTTTTTTTTTTATTTCCACAAAAATTATTATTTTTTCAATACTACTTTAATTAATTAATTTATATACAGTGAGACCTTGTGTTGCCCTTCGCTTGTTGGCCTTGCCTCCCTGGCCTTTGCTTGTTGGCCCTGCCTCCCTGCCCTTCGCTTGTTGGCCCTGTCTCCTTGCCCTTCGCTCGTTGGCCCTGTCTCCTTGCCCTTCGCTCGTTGGCAATGAATGCTTTTGATAATTCGAGACCCAAAGGTTTCCTGATTGTTATACATCCTTCATAACCATTTCCTCATCAAGGCTTTGTTTTTTGTCATAATTTTTGTCACACCCAAGCCACCTTTTTTTACATCTTGACACACTTGCTCCTAGTTAACTTCCTGCAACCGACACTTGTGGGCATTCGAAAGGTGGATAGCAAATATGTTGGTGTGGCCTCAAGCACTGTTTTCAGTAACGACAACCTTCCCCCCCGAGACAGGCAGTTGCTTTTCCACCCTTCCACCCTTTTATTGATAGTTTGAACAAGGGCCCATAATTCTATTTTGTTGGGGCTGCCCCCTGGTGGCAATCCCAAGTACTTCAAAGGCCACCTCTCCTTGGAAACTTCCATAGTCATGGCTAGACCTTCAATCTCTTCCATCTCCATGTTTATGCCCACCAATTGACTTTTTGCCTTGTTTATGGATAACCCTGATCGGAAAGATAAAGTGTGCAGGGCCTCCATGACCATATTTGTTTCTTGTCTGTCATTCTTCATGAAAATCAGATAGTTGTTAGCGAAGAGAAGGTGGGTCAACTGAATTTGATCTTTTCCTATCTTCAACCCTTCGATCTTCTGTTTGGTTGTAGCCTTCTCCATTATTCTTGTAAAGACATCAGTTATCAGTGTAAAGAGAAAAGGGGAGAGTGGATCCCCTTGTCTTAGCCTCCGTTGCCCTTGAAATTTTCCCCTAGGTCAGCCATTGATATAAATGGAATGGGTAACTGTGGATAAGCAGGCTTGAATCCATTGTCTCCATTTATTCCCAAATCTTATGGCCTTCAACACAAAATCTAGAAAACTCCATTAGACCGAGTCATAGGCCTTGGCAAAATCAACTTTGAGAAGGAGCCCCTTCTGCTTTTTCACTTGGTATTCTTCAACTACTTCATTGGCAATAGGGATGGCGTCAAGAATTTGCCTTTCCTTAACGAATGCCATTTGCATTTCACTCACTGTGTGTTGCAGAATGTTTCTCAGTCTGTTGGCAAGGGTTTTTGCGATGATCTTATAAATGCTGGTTATCAGACTAATTGGTCGAAAGTCAATGATCTTGACAGAATTATGCTTCTTTGCAATGGGGCACATATAAGTCTTGTTGACTCTTTTGTTGAATATTCCATCTTGGTGGAATTCGTGCAGGCAAGCATAAATGTCTTCTTTAACTATCTCCCATTCCTTTTGAAAGAAGGCCATGGTGAAGCCATCTGGACGTAGAGCTTTGCCTCCATAACCCTGAAAACTGCTTCCTTAATTTCCCCTTCCTCAAAGGGCCTTTCTGGCTACTGGCTATTCTCTTCTGTTATCCCATTCCCCTAGCATCTTCGGCTCCTTTCTTGGAAAGTGAGTTCGAAGTGTCGGACTATAGTGTCCCGTATTTGATCTTCCTCCTCAAGAATTTTTCCATTTTCACCCTCTAGTTTGGTAATGGTAGCTTTTGATTTCCTTCAAGTCAGTATTCTTTGAAAAATATCTGGAGTTCGCGTCCCTCTCTCTTTGGCCCATTTTAATTTGGCTTGTTATCAGGTTCTTCGTTCCAATCTACATTCTAGCCGGTGAACTTCCTTAACTATTTCTTGACGTCATGGATTCTATGCTCCGCTCCCCATTCTCCAATCTTGTATCCAGCTGCCGAAGCTCCTTGATGAGAATATCCATTTTTTCCTTTTCTGGAAGCTACTGGCCTTTGTTCCAGTGTTTCAATTTCTCCTTTAGCATATGAAGTTTCATCGTGCACTTGTATCTTGCCCATCCCTGACAATTATTGTTTGACCACTCCTGACGAATTAGCTCCTTGCACTCTAGCTGGTTCAACCACTCATTCTCGAATTTGAAAGGGGTTGGACCCCATTTGACATTCATGGTGTTGAGGAGGATAGGCCAGTGATTTGATACAATTCTGTCCATGCCCCAGACCCTCTGGTGTAGGTATTTTTCCCACCAAGCATCATTACTTAGGAACGTATCCAACTTACATAGGGTCGGGGGCTTCTTCTCATTGCTCTAGGTGAATTTGATGTTTTGCATGTCAGGTTCCTTCAATAACAATGTCCTATATCTAGTCCTCAAACTGAGTCATCTATCTTGTGGTGAACTCGCCTTGGACCTTTTCTTTCCCACTTTGCATTATGTTAAAGTCGCCTCCTATGCACCACGGTCCTTGGATTTGGGCTGCTTTGCGGCCAGCTCGATTAGGAAGCTCTCTCTATCGTGACTATCACAAGGGCCATATACGACAGAGAACCACCACACCTGGTTTCCTTCATCCTGCATCTCAATTGTGATGGAGAATTGGCCTTCTAGTTTCTCGATTAGATTCAATCTCCGAGAATCCCACATTATTAGTATACCCCTGGCCGTACCTGCCACTGGCAAATCCACCCATTCAACAAAAGATCTTTTCCACCACCCATTCACGACATTTTGTTTCATTATTTTTTGACATTATTTGATATCATTGCGAAGCACCCAAAGTCATGCTTTTATTTTGTCTATGCTCTGTGATAGGGTTGGATTTTAGTCCAATTACCCTATTTAGACATGGCCATTTGTCTTAATTTTTGGTAGACAACATCCTTACTGACCCAGAAATATCCCCACAAAATTTCATCATCATTGGACAGCTCTAGGGAATAGGGAGGTCAATTTGATGCCTGTCCTCTGTTCTCATTACTGTCTATGAATAGAAATAGGTTCTGATTTTCTGTATAATGACCCTACTAAATCTTACTTAATTGAGTTGAAATTTGAGAAAGTTTATCTACATTGATTTAGGAAACTACCATAGAAATTTCAGAGCAAAATAATGTTTCTAACCCATCCAATTCATAGCATGAACTTTATTGTTAAAACATGCACTATGGCAGATTCTAGTTGATGCATGATTTTATCACTTTGATCATTCTCTCTTCATTCATTTTCATCAATAGTATATTCTTATATCAATTCTTAGCTCAAAACATCACCCTTGACTCAGATTCTTAGATGTTTTATTAACTGTTATATCGTTTGATCAATATTAATCATGAAAAGGCAATGATTTTACCTTTAAATCTTCTAGTTCAATCAACTTGAATTCTTCTTCAAGTAATGGTTCCTTGATCTATTTTTAGCTATGTTATTCACCTCTTCAACCTCTTCAATCTTGCCACCATTATCAAGTGGTTTCAAGCTTTCTAGGTGCAACAATGAAGGAAAAAGAAGAGACAAGAACTTGAATTCTTCTTCACAAGTAATGGTTCCTTGATCTATTTGTTTATAGTGGCTTTAACATGTGTTTTTGCACCTAATTCAGCCACTTCTCCTGTTGATTCTTCATGAAATCAACATATCATGCTTGCCTTTGCTTGCTGCTCAAGTTTAATGTCAACAAAGAGAAAATTGTGCTTAAAAAAATGCAGCACTTGTCACCACTCATCAGACTATCGTGGTAGTCTGCCACCTTTTTTTTTTTGGTGTGTTTTTGCAATCTTATCTATTATTCAATATCGATATTATTATGTTTTTCAACTATGATTAGCATTCTTTGCTGTTTTTATTTTTTGCAAGGGACCTCATCAAATATAACCAAAAAAGTAAAAAACTTGAAATAATGTACGAGAGGTGGTGAGCAATAAGATATCTCTATCATATTTGCATCTTACTTGCTTAGTTTCTACTATTTTTATTTTTTGGTTTAAGGATATAACGTTTGAAAATCTAGACTAATAATATGGGCACATTAAGTCTTTAACAATGTTCATGACAAATGAAGCAATTTATATATCAAGTTTGTGTCTTAAGTGCTTGGATTGTTATGTGGGAAGGAAAGTATACATAAAGATAGATTATAGTCTATGTGCTTTTGCCAAGTTGGTGGTGGTATAGGAATCAAAGATGCGTGGCACTACTCCTACCTGATGCTTCTACTTCTTTCTTTATAATTTTTTTTTTCCTAGTGATCAAATGAACTGTAGGCTGAAAACTCTTGGGTTTGAATTTACTTTGCTAAATGCCTGCATATTTGGCTGAACGAAACTGAAAGATCTTTAAAAGTAGGATTAGTAATTGTGGTAGGAATTGGTCAATGCCCAATTTTTGAGGGGTAAGATCTGTTCTGGTAAACTATCTGTTGGTATGGTTTTGGTGACTAGTTGTTGAACTGGCACCACATTCTTCTCACCATGTAATTCCATTGGGACATCTTGTTCCTTTGGGCCTTTCTTTGTTATCTATAAATTATGTTTCTTGTCAAAAGAAAAATAAAGTTTGCTGGTTCTGTTTTTCTCCATTAAAAATAATACTTTTTTAGATTTTCTTTTAACGAGTAAAATATTTAATATCAAGTGGAGAAGAAAAACGGCAGAGGGATGACTTTTCCTAGTGCACTTACAACCTATCGAGGATGTTTTTCCAATTGAGCAACAACTTCCCAAAATTATAGCCCCTAGATAACGTACTGGAGCTGACCAATCAACAAGCAAAATCTTGGTCTGTTGGTCATTTCCTTCCATTACTGATACAATCATTGATCAATTGTTTCGTTCAGCTAAATACGCCACCCATTAGCAAAATAAATATAGAACTAATATTGTTTAGTTTTATTGTTTATAAAAGTACTAGGAAAAACAAAAAACGAAGCAACATCTAGGGGATCGGCTGTGAACATCTTCTGAATCAGCAAAGCCACAATTCCTTTACCTGTTGACATTACCTTTACACATGGCCAATTGTTTCGTCAATTTTCCTGCAAAGGTGGCACCATGATGGGGATTACATAGTATTAGGGAACTCCCTTTACAAAATATTAGCACAATTAAACCCCCCAAGAGTGATCACCCATACTCGAGTTTTGACTTTGAGGCACATGAGTGCTCTGGATAAAAGTAGAATAAGGAAAGATGGTTCTGTTGGTAGATGAATTCATAGAGAGGAAGAGGATTTAGATGAAAAGATTCCAAAAGAATCCCTATTGTAGCAGGTTTTGTCATCAACATTTTGAAAGTGAACAAAGACTACACATTGCAAGAGAAATGGCATCTCCTCAAGACTGAAGAGCACCGTTAGGAAGGTTTGGCATGAGGTGGAGCTTCCAAGCAAAGTATTGAGGGGTAAAAAGAAAATAGGAAACATGCGCATTGTGAATGCTGGAAAAGTTATAAGTAGTAGGAAGCATAGGAGCTACACCTTGTATGATGTATGAAATCACCACGATCTCATCTCTCATATTTCAAATCCTGAGATTGTCGAAAACGTTTGAAGTCTTTATATTTAATAGTGTGATCTATTATTCAGAAGGAGAAGGCAATTGCAGAGTTGCTAGGGGGGCTAAAAAAAAAAAATTTATATGGAACTTAAAGCTCTCAGTGAATGACTAATTTTCATTTTTCCTTAGGAGAATTTATTTGGCATGATGGGGAGTTGATTCAGGACAAATTCCAGGAGTTTAACTTCACCAAGCAGATGTGGTCTTTTTTGGGCAATGGGTTGCAGTGTTATTTGGCATGTTTTGTGGATTGTCCTTTTATCTTTCCTCCTACCTTTATGAATTGTAAAATGGTGTACTGGAAATGCTTGTTGTTTGCTACTTGGCATAGTGTTTGGGAGGAAAGTTTTTTGGGGTAGGTCTAGGAAGTGTAAGTTGGTCTGGGCATGTGTGGCTTTATGTTTTTTATTTTTAATTCCTTAAATGAATTTGCTAAGTGCATACAGTTTCCAGTTTATAAGCATTCATAAATCACGTCTGCTAACTGATTACCTTAGGTTGTTGAATCTTTGTTTGCTTTTCAACATTCATTTATTTATTTTTATTGATTTTCTGTTACTTCTTTATATTATTGGGTTTCAAATCCCACCATTTTAATCTTCCCTGAATTTTTGGGGTCAATACTGTTATTACTATACTTTTAGCACCATTTGCACATATCATATAGTTACTTTATCTTGCGCAGTAGCTAAATTTTTTAATGCCTGTGGTTAATGTTGACAGGCAAGGAGGCTATTACTTGACCCAGCTATACATGAGGAGTTCACACGTTTAAAGGTGCATTGCTGATACTCCCACCTGCAGGTTAATTTCTTTGCTAATCACTATTCTGTTAGTTGTTGTTGTTTGTTTGAATCTGGATGTTGCAGCATTCTACCTCGTGTAACTGTGCTGTTTAAAGTATTACTCATGTAGTATTTCATTGTCAACATTGGGATGATGTAGAGAGTATGACCTTATTTACTACTACAGAATTTATATGCCGTCACTTTCACCTTTATACAGAGAATGCAATTTTTTTGAAAACATAGTAATCAATGTTTGACCAGTGCACAATATTGTCAAATGACATTCAAATCTTGAATAAGCAATATTTTGCTCAGCCCTGCCTACTTAGTTCTGGCCTATCATGATTCAGGAGAACTGATGAACTTCAAGTCCAATGAATCTTGATTGCAAGTTTGCTGCAATATGCTGCAATAATATGCTGTAACTAAAGTACTTGTAGGATATAGAAAATGTTGATGCAAGCCATTCTAGATCTACTGTAAGAGTTGCAACTATAAAGCCATGGTTGTAGACTTTTACAGTATGAGTTGATGCATTGAAGTCCCTTTGAAGTCAAAGTAGGGAATACCAGGTTCTAAATTTTGCCTAGTCTATGAATCTGGCGACATGAGGGGGGTTTATATATGGATGTTAACCATGCTCATTTCCGCAACTAAATTATTATGGAGTTGCTTAGTGTTAAAAACCAGGCTTCTATTGATTTTTACTTTTTAGAAACATCTTTGTTTTGACAAAATCTCACATTTCTTTAAAAACTACAGAAAGGTAGCAAAAATTGAAAATTGTAGTAGCTGTAGAATTGTTGTGTCACTAGACATGGATACTACCATCGCCTGACAGTAACATGCAATTTTAGGTTGGTGTGAATACATCTAGTGCCAAAGCCTTAATTTGGAGTCGGTTCATAATTTGCATTGCCAAGTTATAACATAGGCAATATCTAGTCTGTTACCTGTCATTCAAATAACTTAGTAGTAATTTTAAGGTTGGCAATGCAGTTCTTTGAAAGTTTGTCAAATGTTTAAAATGATCAATAAGAAAGTATTAAGTGTGAGCCCTTTTAAAGTGTCCTCTTTAAAATTATCTTTTCATTTTTATTTTTATCTTTTTACTTGAGGGCTGGCTCTCAGTAGTTCAGCATCCATGTGAAGTCCAGTAGAAGTTCCCTTCTTTTTTCAATTTAAAGTTTATCATTTTCCCCTCAATTGTAATGCAGAATATTTGTTTTCATGATCCTATGCTATCATATATTCATATCAGAGTCCGAACCTAGTTCTCTTGCTATTTTCTTCCCTGAGCAAAAAGTTTGGTTTTCCAACTCCTTTCTTTTTTCTTTTCCTTCCTATGATCCTCTTGGCTTTTTGTTGTTGAATATGTAGTTATATACCTCAAGTGTTAATACAACTTTTACTTGTAGCATTTTACATCTATGGTTTACCATGACTATGCAATCCGTCTTCCTTTTTATTCCAAATTTAATTTCTGTTTTATGTTAATCAAACATTCAAACATACAGGACTCTTTTAATTCTTGTTACACTATTAGTTTATCACTATATGTCAACTTTTTTTTGTGCATGTATGCGTTGATGTGTTTATAGATTTTTTTTGTTTTTTTTTTAAGATTTTGTGGATGGGAATCAAGAGAAAACATTGAAAAGAAGGATATTTCATACTTTTTTTTAAAAAAAATTCTATGCCATCTTGCTTAAATTGTGGCATAGACTGATTCTAGAAATATTTTTTCTTGTTAAAGAATTAATTTTAATAAAAAGAAATTAGTTCATTCAAAAGTTCTTGACATGGTTAAGTGATCCAAGGTCATGCTAAATTTAATTTGAGAATGTAGATGCTTTAGATTGGAGTAATTAGAAGACAATGCATGATACTTCGAAGTCTTCAAAGATTTGTAGTTTACTTATTTATTATTATTATGTTGTAAAAATCATGTGAGGCATAGATTTGAATCATTCATATTGTATTCTACTAATTATTTTAGGATTTACTAAAATATTCATAAGCTATGCGATCCATCTTTAGGATTTGAATTGTTTTGCCTTGTATTGAATCTGAACCATATTTTTATAGGTTTAAAGTAAGATTTTGATGCCTTTTCTTTGCAATGTGAAGGCTCAGTTCTACCTGTTTCATTTGATATCAACCCTAGCAAAAATTCTACCATGTAATGTAAGAGAATGGAACCACAAGTTCCCCTTTCATGTTAATGTCTCCATGGAAATGTTTCTATCTATAGCATCGATATATAGCTGGAGAATCTTTAGGCCATACAAAAAATTCAAATTTAATGGAGGAATCTTTTGATGAATCCTCCATCATGTGTTTTATGATTAGCTCCTGCAAAGAGTTTTTATTATAATGCCCAAACCCAAATTCAAGTTTGTTTTAGTCAGGTTAATATTTTCAACAAGAAACACATTTGAGCAAAACTAGTTTGTTTTGATATTCATAAATAAGTGTAATCTAGAAACTAAAATAATTATAGATTGTCCACATTGTAGATTTTGATATGAATTTGATGGTGCGATGTATTTCAAAATGGATAAAGTTTTTTGGGACATTCTTCACGGCAATGAGTACATCATCATTTAGGTAACAAAACTTGGTAGGATTTCCTTGCGTAGTTTTTGTTTTGGTCAATATTAGGGATGTCACTTTTTTGAGTTCGCACCTTGTCAAGCTAGGCCAAAACAGCCGAATTGATAGGTGAATTGTTTTGCGAGTGAGGTTTGGAACAGGTAGTTCCCTTTCTCCTAGAAAGATATGGGATTTTCACTCCATTGATGGTGGACTCTCTATCGCTTACCTTGCCACTTTTTGGTCTCTTTGGATTAAAGGGAATGAAAGAGCTTTTAATGATAGGCTCAAAGGTAGCGACCAAGTTTGGGATAGTTTGACTTTTGCCTTCCTTATGGGTGTATATTTCATCATGGGGTAAAGGGTTTCCAATCTCAAGATGGTTGCTAATTTGGAATGAATGCTTATAAGGTTTTAAGATTCAGAAATCATGGGTTTGGATTTGGTCTAGTTTGCACTCAGATGCAGTATATATTTTCTTGGATGCAGTTTGAGTTTGTAGATGATTTAGTATATAAATGATGTTTATTTTGAATAAAGAAAAAAAAAAGATAGATTAGGTTGGGTTCATCCTGCATGATAAGATAAGGGAGCGTTGAGCCTCGTATAGTACATTGTTATTGTTGGATTTTTCTTTCTTTCTTTCTTTTTTTTTTAAGTTTTAAATTTATGGTGCACAAAACTAGTCCTTTAAGATACCTGCAAACTTCCTGATCCTCAATTACATGAAAACTAGGAGTGAGATTCAAACTCGAGACTCCTACTTCTAGTAGGGTTCTTAGCCATTATATGAATCCCAAGTTTGTTAAATAGACTCCCACTTCCAGTAGGGTCCTTGCTAGCTTAATATTGCACTAGGCTTAGTGATAGTCCATAAGCATGCTATGCTTAACTACCTTTCAATGGGTGCTTACACTAAGGGGGTGTAATAGGAGTGCCAATGGGTTATTGCAATATGCTAAATCGATGGAATTGGTGAGATGTGGTTTGATATACAAGTAAGGAGCAAGAAATGAAAACTTGCCAAAATTTAGTTAAATTCTACTAATTATTTTAGATTTTTGGCTATCAAATGAGGTCTAATCACAAGAAAAAATTTTACGAAAAATCAGTGAAAACTTTGAAGATTTTGGCAGAATTCGTGGAATAGCCAAAGTTTTGGCGAATTCTTAAAAAAAAAAAAAACTTTGAAAAGTCGACAATTTCTTACAAAATTATAAATTGCAAAGATTCCTGCAAAGGTTCTTCCGTATGTGAAAAAAAAATAAGAAAAAAAAAAGTAAGGGTGATAATTCGTGTCAACGGGTCATAAACGGGTTGACTCGTTTATTAATTGGGTCATGATACGTAAACCCGAACATGACCCATTTATTAATGGGGTAACGATACATTAACTCGAACACGATTTGTTTATTAAATGAGTGCTTGTCTATGATACGTTTAATACATTTATATAAACAGGTCATAATGAGTGACCTGACTATGATACAACTAACACATTTATTGTGAAAAAACTACAAAAGTCGCTATCAAGATTTGAACCTAGAACCTTTTTTTTATTAACTTCATATTATAAAATTGAGCTAACATGTCGTTTTGTCAAATGTGCTATTATTTTAGTATTTATATATGTATTGTACTTATTTAGTGTCTTTTTAAATGTATAATATCTTTTTTTTTTTTTAAAAGACATAATAATTTTTTAAAGGTATAGTAGAATCATTTTTTTTCTTTTAAAAAAATTAAATATATCACATAATCATTAACCAATCTTTAACATTATTTTAAAAAAAAAATATTACTAAAATATAAAAATATAAATAATTTATTAAAATTAAGTTAAAGAAAGATTTTCTCAAGAAAATAAAAAAATAATTCTATTAGCATATTACTAAATATATTAATTTTAGATTAACTTATTTATAAATTATTAACTTATTTTAATCATATTAACAAGTTAAACAGGTTAACTTGTTTCTGACTTGTGTTTTAGTTGTGTTTAATTTATTTTGACCCAAACCCGTTTATGCTAATCCCAAACTTGTTAACTTCATGTCGTGTTTGAGTCGAGTTATCGTGTCATGTCACAAATTGTCACTTCTAAAAAAGGTTTACACATTGCTATAAATAGAATCAAGGAGAAGGTAAGGTTTCTACAGAAAAAAAAAAAAAAAAAAAAAAAAACCTCAATGATTTGAAGAAGAGGGTCTTAAGTTGCGGCGCCATTGTGAATAGGAACGAGGTTCCCTAGAGAACAACATCAGTTATAGGCCCAAGTGATTAAAAGCATACATGGTAGGGACCCATGAATCAAGAGGAGCACAACCTTCAAAAGTCCGTGTAAGTTCATTCCTTCTCTATACCATTGCTATTCGTGAGGTATTCATTTGAGAGTAGGAAATGGAGATGATATTCGGCTTTGGGAGGATGCTTGGTGGGGGGACGAGGCCTTTGTCGATTTATTTCCTAGGTTGTACAGACAATCTAAAGCTCATCATCATCTGGTTTCCTTCTTCAGTAACCAGATTGGAGGGTCAGGTGCAATTCAACTGAATTGCCACTTGACGTCTTTCCAGGAGAGGGTGATGTGAAGAGGAGGTTGCTCTCTTAGAGTTAATGGGGGAGTGTGTGCTATCAAGGAACAAAAATTCGACTTCGCCCCAAACTTCGACCTTTGAAAATTAGAATTAATTCGAAGAGTTCGAGAAATTCGAAAGAATTTTTGTAAAAATTTATCAACTTAGAAAAATTCAAAAATATACTATGTAAATGTTAAAATATGAATAATTTATGTTAAAAATACTAAAAACAAACATAATAATAACATTTAAAATATAAAAGTATACAAACATAATAAAAACATTTTAAATATATAGGTACCTATATATGGTTCTGAATATGTATTTTAACATTAACAATGTTTTATGTTCATTGCACGTGTTAACCTAAAATTATTAGAAAAAAGAAAGAAACAAAGAAAAATTTATTGTCAAACCTTAATGGTCTTATAAATATAAACCCTGATTTTTCTTTCTCTTTCTTTTCTCAACGTCTTTCCTCTTAGGCTTTTAGCTTATTTTTCTCTTATGTCTCTTCTCTCTATCATCTCTTCTTCAAGTTACAGCTTGTTCTTCTTTCTCTTGAATAGTCATTCGTCAGTTATACATATTTCACCTTAAAATTTTTTTTTCATTTATATAGGATGACTTTTTTATACAATCTCTATAATTATACAGAAGAAACTTTGTGCACCACATAAATTCTTTCATTAAAAATGCACTTTTTCACGACTTTTATACAATTTTTTTTTTTTTATAAAAATCTTCAAAACTTCGATTTAAAGTGAACTTCACTGATTTTTCGAAGATTTCGACGAAATTTTGTAATTTTATAATTACAGGTGAATTTCGTTTCGATTGTCGAAATTACCTAATTAATTCGGCTAATTTCGATGAACTTCGGCTAATTTTCATACCATGTGTGCTATCGGATAGGCAGGACCGATTAATGTGGTTTAAAGAACCCTCTGGGAACTTTTCTTCGAAATCCTTCTGTTCGATTTTGATTGACACTAGCAGGGTCATTACAGATTATATGTATCATGAGATATAGAAGGCCTTAGTTCCTTTTAAAGTCAAGGTTTTCGCATGGTAGGTGGCCCTTGAAAAAGTTAATACGGGTAAAATCGTTCAAAAGAGTTTTCCAGGACACTGTCTTTCTTTTTTATGCTGTCATTTGTGCAAGCTAAATGATGAATCGGTAGGTCATCTTTTCTTAAGGTGTCCGTTCTTTAGCTAAAGAGTCATTTTCGTATCTCTCTAGATACAAGTGAGCTGGATATTCCTTTCAATGCTTGTCCTTTTCAGAAGGAGATGGGTTCAAAGAGGCGTGCTTATTGGGTGGTGGTTAGTCTGGCGGTACTGTGGTGTTTGTCGAAGGAATAGAATGCTAGGATTTTTTAGGGAAAGGGCCTTTCTCTTACCCAGATTTGGGGAGAATCTTTGGCGCTAGCTTCTTTTTGGGTTAGTAATAGCTCCCTCTCATTGGGTTATTCTATTTCGGAGTGGCTTTGGGGTTGGTGAAATATTTTGTAATTGGTGTTGGGGGTTTTGGGTTGCGAGGGTGAGGGTGGCCTAAGTGTTGGCTCCTTCTAGCTATTGTAATTATATATATATCAATAAAATTCTTGTTTGTTTTTTTTTTTATTTTAAAGTTGCAACACCATTGAAGTCTTCGGTTGTAGTGCATTGATAGAGTGGTGAGAAACCAAAAACCCGAGGTTTCATTTTGGAAGCCGTGAAGAAGAAGAAGAAGAAGAAGAAAAAAGGCAAGTATTATGTGACGGTAATGAGACATTATACTAGTACGAAGGGAAGTGGTGAATGATATATATATGGTATTATATATAATAGCATAATAATCTTTTCTAAGTTGGCGAATTTTTATGGAAATTCTCTTGAATTCTCGAACTCTTCAAATTAATTTTGATTTTCGAAGGTTGAAATTTTAGGTGAAGTTGAATTTTCATTCCTTGGTAGGGAGTCTTAAGAATGTAAACCAAGCCCAACTTTGATGTTTATTTGGTTTTAAGAAGATGGTTGTACCGTTTGCTTTTGTGAAGGTAAGTGTTGTAGGAGCTATAGTTTTGGCTTGATGCCGTTTGCGTTATATATCTTGTATGTATGTATATAAATAGAATATTTGTATCATTGCATACATGCACATGTGCATGCACACACACACACACACACATATATATATATATATTATAATATTCTCTTGATTCCTACTTAATCTATGTAGGATGTGAAATTAATAAAAAAAAAAGATGTTCGTTTTATAAAAAACCAAACGTTTAACTTTTTTCACAAATAAGTAAAATAGTAAATAGGAATAAATAAATAAATTAATTAAAATTTTAAATTTGTAAACACTCTATTCATAGTCAAAACCCTAAATGACTTGCCTTGTATCTTCTTTTTCTTCATGACAGCCAAGACAAACCTAGTGTTTTTGGTTTCTCACCGTTCCATTGATGCACTACAACTCAAGCCCTCAAGGCCTCTGCAGCTCAAGCCCCTCTTCTTCAAATTGCTGACCTAAAATGTATTTTTTTCTTTACAAGTCTTACCTTCTTCTTGATTCGATTTATAGCATTGTGTAAGCCTTTTTTCTTTCTTGTTTTTTTTCTTATAGTTTTTCCACATGCGGGAGAACCTTTGAAGGAATCTTTTCAATTTGTAAATTAATACAAAAATGCCAACTTTTTAAGGTTTTTTTTCTTCATATTTTGCTGAAACTTTGAGCATTACACAAATTTTGTCTGAAATATTCAAAGTTTGGGCCAATCTTTTGTAAATTTTCTTTTACAATTAGGCTTTGATTCATTAAACAAAAAATTTGAAATAATTAGTCTAATTTGAACAAATTTTCATTCCTTGCATCTGGGTTCTTGATCCGTCATATTTTTGGAAAATCCTTCTTTAGATGCCTTAAAGACAATTCTTCCTTTCAACTCTTTTGTACTACCTCTTCTACTTGGAATGCTCAAACATCCTTCATGAGTCATGGTTTTGATGTGGATGCTTGCCCCACTTGAATAAGGACATTTTTCTAGATATCTCATCTGGTTGTAATTCTATCTTATTATTAATATATCTTTTAGTTTCTTTTCAAAAAAAAAAAAAAACACTTTAAGTCACTATTTTTCCTCAAATTGTTGCCCTTTGTGCTTGCAAGAGAATAATATAACTCACTGTTTTTTACACTGATTGTCTGTGAAGAGGATTTGGACTATGTGAGAAGGCACTTGGTGTGGGTAGTTTACTGCTCCAGCTTGTGCATGTGCATATGTTAGAACACCTCCCTCTACTAGGAAAAGTGCAAGATATTAGACCAATTGTTTTCTTGGCCACATTTGTATCTATATTGCTTGAATGGAACCAAAGGGTGTCTAAGAATTAATTCTTAAATGCTATTTTGTACAATTTTGTAAGTGGGTAGCCTTTAAATTTCGTAGGGTCTATTCCTTATCAGAGTAGATTAGATTTTATTTTTATTTTTTTTGTACGTATTGTCTAAAATATTTAACTATTATTTCATATAATTAGGATTTTCTTACATTAAAATCTACGTACATAGTTAAACTAAACTACGCCCTTTCTCACCTACATGAGGTTGGCTCCTTGAAGCCACTTCCCCCACTCTACCTTATTGAGTGGTAAGTTGGGTATATATATATATTAAGGCATAATACCCACTTAACATAAATTTGGGACATGAGTTTCCTTCATGTTTTATGTTGCCTATTATGCATAACTAATTATGCAAAGACGATAAAACAAAAGTATATGATACAATACTTAGTTCATGAGAAATAGCTTTCCTTTTTAAATGAGCAGGAAGGTGAGGCACATGTTTGAGGTGCACTTGTAATACCCCAAAATTTTGACTTAAATTTATCACAAAATTAACCTACTTAATCATGAAATTAACTATGGTTAACAATGATCAATCATGGTTGGAAATTGATTAGGTTAACCATAGTGGCATGCGAACTGAGGATGTTCAAAAATTACTTTAGGCTCGAAACGATCAAATTAGTTGATGAGCTTCATGTTAAAATGCTTAGGACGTCAAGGAGGATCAAGAAAAAAAAAAAGATGATGCAACACGTTGTGCTCCTTAGATGAGTGCATAATGCACCATGGCCATTTGGCTATATGTTTGCAACCATTTTTCACCCAATACAAGGACATGTAGGATGCTACCTATACACTCACGTGTAGAGGACACTTGGCACTATCCGACCATGTCAAAATTATGTCTTGATCCTCCTCCATACAATCATGAGTGAAAGATGACCACAATACCATGATAATTCACCTACGTCATAAATATTAAATTCATTTAATGTGCATCAATCGCCCTTTAACCTACTCTCTTTATTGCTCAAGCAAGCTACCATGTCCCAATGATGGTAGAAGGGCTCCATACACCTATGAGAAGTCGCGATGCCCATCCCTACCTACCTTTACAAGGCTATACTCTTCCCCTTGGCTATAAAAGAGATGTTGGTCAATTGTGCTCGCCATTTGCCGTTTTCTCTTGTGTGCAAAGGTGAGCGATGTAGGGGACACTTTGAGGAGTTGAGAAGGACTTGTGATAGCCTATTGCAAGTAATTTTAGCCTCTTCAAGTCCATGTACATAGCAGAAAGAAAACACTCTAGTGTGTATACTAACACCAAGATAGTTCACCATAGTTTTCCCACGCACTTTGGATGATGTTTTTGAAAACCATAGACCAAACCACATGCGACCTTATCAACCATTAGATAATGGCCGAAACCATGATCCAAATGCGACAAGAACAAAAAAAATCCATTATAGGAAGCCCAAGAAATGGTTCACCAAAGTTGGGTGGTGCACTATTGTAGAGCCTCAACCAGAAGCTCACTTTGAGCTTCGATCTGAAGCAATTGGTGGACATTCGACAAAAAATCCTTGATACCACTTGAAAGTGGACTAAACAATGATCATCATGCAACAAGAACCTTGCTAATCTAATAACTATAGCCCAAGAAGCAAACCATTGAAGTTAGTGTTCAGAAATCAATTTCTAATCATGACTGTTGACACAATAGTCGAATTTAAGACCAAACCTGCAACACTAGGATCCAAATTAACACTATAGCCACAAGATTATTTGTCACAAATACTATAGGAACGCCTTAAGAATCACATAAATCGGATACCTAGAGTGTGTGAATCAAGCTGTCGAAGTTATGTTGTCACCGAAAATGACTATGACCATCGAATGTGGTGCAAGAGAAGCAAATGTCCTTTTTTGACTTTGAATCCCTAAAACCAAGTGCCTAAACCATTATGGTATTATACAACATCGAAAGATGAACAAAACAAGCTATAGATCGTGCAAAACCGACAAGGATAACATTCTAATTCAAATTGAACAATGCACTGCTCTATGCACAACACGAGATAAGATTCATGAGAATGTCTTGATGTGAATTCAAGCATGAGAATAGTACACTTATTGTTGTCTGTAATCAATTATCTTGTGTATGATGTTGACGATACTTAAATTCAAATGATTAAGATAATAATCCATGTTTTGGGATCGTTGGGCAAGGTAGTCCCATTGAGTGTTTCTTTAGCTTGGGCCTATTTTCTCCAAAACCCTACAAGAGCTCTTGTGGGTGTATGCATTTTCAAAAACCCTTGGTTGGACCATGCAATATTGGCCGTGTGCGCTCACAAACTCAAGGCAGTTTAGGGCACTGATCCCTGGAAAAATACTAGAGCAGCTTGTTGCATTGGAATGTGTAGTGAGCAGCTTTGCTAGTGCATAGAAGCTCTTTCTGGTACTGCAGTGTGGTACACCATTTGGTGCAACGAGCTGCTCTGTGCTGTGAATAAAGCAGTGCAATGTTTGGTCTAGGATGGGGCTTGATCCTTGTTGGTTTTGCATGTTCTATAGCTCATGTTGTTCGTCTCTCAGTGCTTTATAATGTTGTGGTGGTTTAGACACTTAGTTTCTAGGGATTCAAGGTCAAAAAAGTGTATTTTCCTTTCTTGCACCACATGGGACAATCAACTTCAGCCACCTTGGTTCAAACACTTAGAGTCTTTGATTTATGTTGTTCTGGAGACGTTTGTATGGTATTTTCATTGATGAATCTTGTGGTTGCCACCATTTGAGTTGATTTGGTCCTTATTATTTCAAGTTTGGCCTTAAAGTCAATTGTTGTGTCAACTGTCACGCCTAAACATCGATTTCAGGCCACCAACTTCAATGACTCGGTTCTTAGGATATAGTCGTTGGATTCGCTAGCTTATTGTTACATTGTGATCCTTGTGTAGTCCTCTTTCAAGTTGTATAAAGTAGTGTTGTCAAGGCAGTAAGGCGGTTTTAAACGGTAAGCCTCAATAAGGCAAGGCGGGGCCTAGGCGGTCCTTAAAATAATTATTTAAAGATCCCTGAAGAATTATTTATTTATTTATTGGTCCCTTACCCAATATATATATATATATATATATATATTTCCTAAAAAATTGTTTAATACTTTTTTATAATTTTATTTATTTATATTTTACTAATATATAAATTATTTTTTAGTAATATATTTATTTATATTTTATTAATTAATAATATATAAATTATAAAATTATAAGTAATGACATATTAGATAATACATTATGATAAAATCATGATAATCATGAGTTCACATACTTCATATTCATAACATTAAAAAAAGAAAAGCTAATTTTGCGCACACGAGTGTGTGTGTGAGAGAGAGAGAGAGAGATAGAAGAGAGACAGAAAAGAGACCTAGATAGAGAGAGAGAGAGAGAGAGAGAGAAGAGAAATGTAGAAAGATAGAGAGGAAGAGAGTAGAGAGAGAGAGATAGAAGAGAGACATAAATAGAGAGAGACAGAAAAAAGACCTAGATAGAGAGAGAGAGAAGAGAAATGTAGAAAGATAAAGAGGAAGAGAGTAGAGAGAGAGAGGGAGGGACGTAGAAAGACAGAGAGGGAGAGATGCAAAAAGAGAGAGAGACATAGCAAAGAGAGCTAGAGAGATGCAGAAAGATAGCAGAGAGAGAAAGGGAGAGACACGCACAGTGAGATGGAGAGAGTCGTCGGAGTCGCTCACTGAAAAAGACGTCGGAGTTGCTCGCTGGAGTGTCGGAGATAATCGTCGAAGTCTCAGAGATGATCGTCGGAGTTGGTTCGAGTCGTTTGACTTTGAGAGGTTTGAGAGCAGAGTTATTAGATTTAGGTTAAAATTAAAAAATTAATTAATTAATTAAAAGTCCTATTTTTTAAAAATTTACAGAGAAGCCCTCCTAGCGCCTAGGCGGTGACTTAGGCATTGAGAGGGCCTGGACGCCCAGGCGAGGTCTAGGCGACACCTTGACAATACTGGTATAAAGCTTTTGGTTGAATCTCCACCTATTGGTTCAAGTCAAAGCTCAAAGTGAACTTCAAGTTGAGGATCTAGTGCACCACCTAACTTTGGTCATTCATTTCTTAGACTTTTGATAATGGATTTCCGTGGTTCTTACAATGTTTTGGCCATCGTAATGGATTTCACTATTCTTGCAGCATTTGGACCACTATTTAGTAGTGTTCAAGGTTACGCGTGATTTGGTCTATAACTTATACAAACAATTTCCCAAATTGGGTGGATTAAATAAGGTGAACTATCATGGTTTTATTATATATACTATTGTGTTTTCTTTTGCCTATGTGCATGGAATTGAAGGGGCTAGAAATACTCACATTGGGCTTTGCACAAGTCTTTCTTAGCTCTTCAAAGCATCTTCCACGTTCCTAACGTTTACACATAATAGAAAATGGCAAAATGGCAAGCAAAACTCACCAAAATCTTTTTTATAGCAAAGGGGGAAGAGTGTAGCCTTGTATTAGTTGGTGGGGAGGGGCGTGGTGACCTCCATAAGTGTATGGGGCCTCTTCTACCATCATTGGGCATAGTAGCTTGCTTGAGCAATAAGAGGAGTAGGTTGAAGGGTGGGTGATGTGCTTCAAATGAATTCACTATTCATGATGTAGGTGGATTATCATAATGGAGTAGCCATCTTTGATTTATGATTGTGTGTACATGGAGGAGGCTTAAAGCATAATCTTGGCATAGTTGGATAGTACTAAGTGTTCTTTACACGTGGGTGGATAGGTGACATCCTACATGCCTTTGTTTGAGGGAAAAATGGTTGCAAATATGGCCATGCGGCCATGGTGCATTCTACACTCTTTTGGTAGTAGAGCACGCTATGATAATGGTGCAATATGTTGCCATGATGATGTAGTGTGCTGCATCTTTTTTTTTTTTTTTTTTCCTTGACATCTTGAGGATTTCGACATGAAACTCATTAATTAATTTGACCCAAAATAATTTTTCAAGCAGCCTCGGTTCGCATGTCATTATTGTGGACTTGGATCAATTTCCAACTTGATTGATCACCAATAACCATGATCAATTCTATGATTAATTAGGTTAATTTCGTGATTAGTTTAGGTTAAAACTTTAGGGTATTACAGGACTAATACATACCTTAGACGAATGTCAAAGTTGATGCACTTATCTGTGAAGTACTAAGGTGCATGCCTCAGCCTTTTCTCAAGGCACACTTTAAGATGCACTAAGGTGCATGCCTTGCTTGCACTAATTTATAGTTTATTTAAACAATTATATAACAAATATTTAACTTTCAAACCTATCAACTCAAAGCAAATTGAATGGAATATGTGCCATTTGGCATGCTTGATCAATTCATTTTGGTTTAGTGAAATTCTAGGCCTATTAATTTTGCTTTGGGTCCAGCTCGTACATGAAAACCAACCCAAACAAACTGTTGACACCCCTTGTTTTACATTCCTTTCTTCATGAACATGGAGAAGGGAGAGGTGGTAGTTGTTTGGGCCAAGCTAGCATCACTACCTCATTACGCCCAGTGTCA